>DVQO01001005.1:0-11718 GCA_018231785.1 Danaus gilippus
TTAAATATATTAGAATAATGAGCTAGTTTTACTGCTCCATAATACGTGCTTGTACTTTACATATTCATAGAGAATTTATCTTCATTATACCTGTTACTTAAGGTGTTAAGATAACGCCTGCTGTATATTCATTACGTCCATTATATTTTCAAATATTGTATGTAAGGTCGCAAACTTGGAATTTTATCATAAGGCTGCATTGCGGCTCACATAATAGAAATTAGGAGTTTAGAAATGTATGTGTTTCAGGGTATATTTTTAAATAATACATTCTGAAAAGTGGAGTTTTGTCATAAATCTCGCAAACATTATATGTACAGAAAAATTCTTGTACCTCATTAAAAAACTACTTGACCCTCAAATTAAATTTATTTAATTAATTATGGTTTCTCAAAAATTATTACTAAGACATGTTTATTTACACTATGTGTATTAAAAACTTACATTTTGCATTTTTTAAATCAGAATACTACATTTTAATAACAACAAATACGTTTTTTTTAATTATAAATTTGTAATTGAATCACAGTTCAAATCCAAACAACCGTCAAAAAAGCTATTATTTGTTTAGTAAAACGCGAAATAGCCGCAGGCATTTTCATATATGGCCTTTGTTTTGTACGCAAAGTTTTTATTGCGTAAAATATTGATAAAATTTTAATAAAAAAATAATAAATTGACAATATGTTTGCTTTAATTTGGGGAAAAACTGTGTTTTCAATACCATATTAAATACACATACTGTCTATACATTCCAATTAAAACTTTGTATATTATATTTTTTATGAAAGCTTTCCATTTTTTCAATTATTATGATAACAATGTGGCTGTACGATACTCAATCTCTGTATGAAAATGAGATCAATATTTTGAGCCATTTTAAAGCAATTTTATAGATTTGCTGTAACCAACATTTTTTAGTAAATCGTTCAATGCGTCACTGTCGATCTTGTTGAATGTTCACTTGAAAATCAGCAACATGAAGGTGATAAGGTAAAGTTAAAACTTTTGTTTCATTATTAATAAACATAGAAATGAGAAGAGGAGAGAGGACACTCTCTTGTGAAATGCTAGAACTCATTGTAATTATAAGTTCAGATATGTGTTCATCTTAACACACTGCGCAAAATGACGCAAAACAAACCAGTCGATAGTTCCTGAAGAAATATTAATAGATTTGTGAACGTGTAACAGAAAGTCTAAATCAACAGCATTAAAATCATTGCTGAAGTGTAGAAGCCCCAAAACAAGATTTTTTTTAGAGTTTGGCCTCTGTTAAGTAACTGATGATAACTTTAAATGGATTAAGACTTATATCATCAGTTATTCTGATCAGTGCTGTAAATGTGCTATGATCATATAGGAAACCTGACGAGTAAGGACTAAAGAAATTGCTGTTTTAAAAAAATATAATTTAGGCTTAATTCGAGAAATTTGGACTATTGCACTATTATTATATAAGATGTAAAGCTTAGATATCAGAATAAAATATGTTTATATAGAGTGGGGACTACTCGGGATCACAGCATAGCTATAGGGTTATACATAGCTTTGCTTGTTATTCAACTTTTATTAATAATCATAGTAAAATATTATCATTTAGCCAATCTTGGTCCACTGCTGGACATAGGCCTCTCCCAATTCGCATCAAAATACCTAGTCCTCCGCCTTCCGCATCCAGTCCCCTCCAGGGACTTAATAATAATATTATAATATAATATGTTGAATTGAAATTTAATAAAATAACACAAAATTTGTTTGTAGTTATTGAAAATTTGATTAATCTTTTTATAAGTCAATATTTATAAAATTCACTTTCAAGCTTGATTTAATCATTTTGTCCTGAATAACTCATTTAAGCTTGTACTACACTATTTTGATTTCAAACTTTTCGAAAGTTATATCTCTTGTTAACAACACCGATAAATATTTGCGTTAATTTAACTTTAATATGAAAAACCTAATATTATGTAATTGTAGCATACAATGATAATTATTCAATAACGTCATTACAAAATGTGGAGGTCTACTATTAACAACTGAGGTTCACCCAGAGCTCATAAAAAAGTATCGTATGTACATTCACGTTCCGGTAATTTCCTATACAAGATAACAAATATATTAAGTGATTTATTTTCCTTTCACTATGTTTATATTCTATAAATATATATTTACATATGTATCAGATAGCTATATTTAAATTTATTTTGAGTAATATTTTTTATAGAAGTCCCTTGTCGATTTCTGGTATAGCATTCTAAATATTTTAGATAAGCTTCCTAATACATATATTGCGTATTGCATATTTTATATTACATTGCATATTACAGTGTATTGCGAAAACACGACGTTATTTCTTACCCGTGTAGAAAGTAATGCCATTCAATTATTTACAAAAATTATTAGTATGTGTCAATAATTAATTGTATACTTAAAAATTATTCAATATCTTAAAATAAGTTTTTTAATTATTGTGTTTTTGTTAAATTATAGTTAACTTTATTTTTACAAAAAACTTATTGCAATGGTTTATGCTTTTTGTACAAAAAAAAACATAAACGACCTCAATGACAACTTATTTAATCTTGCCTTGAAGACATATAAATGATTGTAAGCGGAAGGGAATATAGACGCAGCAAATATTTACAATCCTTTGCCAACCGTAAGAGGAAGTATGAGTGATATCACTTCGTCCAATTGCGAGAAAAATTTATAAAAAAATCTTGGAAACCCACCGAATTCTAGTAGGCTACTAAGCGATAATAAAAGGCGATGAAGCAATGCACTGTCACCAAATTATATGCTATACTGAAAGGCTAACAACTATACGCCCATGTTCAAGTCTGAGAAAATTTGGTTTAGTTTACTGTTCTTAACTATTAGGCCTTTTTCATGTGTCCGACCTAGATTTAAATCTATGACTAGAGAAGATTAAATTTAAGGAAACTTGTAGATATCGCTCAAAACCCGATGTTCTTATGTGGAGCAATATATGGAACAAGTGTGACTTTACAGCCACTTGTCCAAACTAGAGGTACCCAATTTTCAGAAAAACAATTTACTTTGATAAATTTGATCCGTTGGAATTTAATAGCAGGTTAGCCACATATGTACATCTGTCTGTGTGGTATTTATCAAAAGGATTACAAATTCAATTTAGCCACAATATCGAAATCCAATTGATACAAATTCAGAGCGACTTTTCTTACAAAATGTAACATAATTAACATGTCTTTCTATTTGTCTATCTTATTACGATGACAGTAACAAAATATTACTAAATTCGTAACAACCCCTACATATTAATTAAGATAATGGTGGCACAAGTAAGGCCTTAATTTGAATAATCATAGGCTAAAAGTACATAGGCATTTCAGCAGGCACTCACGCACACACATACACGAACACTCGAGGCCTCATATAAAAGTCTCACTTATCCCAATCTTTTAGAACAAACATTTTAGGTTTGATAAAGTAATCACATTATATATTATAATTTTCATAATATAACTTTGTGTAATATAATTAAAATTAAACTTCATTAAAAAATAATTATAAAAAAATATAAAATAACTTTCTAAAGTGATCACTTTTGTGTTAAAAGAATTTGACTAAATGCCCTTTTTAGAAATAGAAATACAATAACAATACATATTTATTTTACATACTATTAAACGAAATTCAGTACTTTTTAATCAGCTTTTGCCATCATTCGAATATGCCTCAACACATTTGCAACTTGTTTAGATGAGGCATTCTTATAATGAAATTTCCCCTTTAATATCCCTCGAATTTCGGAGGATGAAATTGCGAATCTTCTGTAATAGTGAATAGCCACGTAACCTTATTTTATGTTAAGTTTGTAGCTCCAACATTTAAGATAATATCAACAAGATTATACTGTAATATTATAGCCCATTTTCCCTTACGTGAAATTGGATACAATTAAGGACTGATGTAAAAACGTAATTGGTTTTCTACAATACAATATTTTAAGGATTTAATTGATCACCACATTGTAGATGACGTATTGACGTTATTTATTACCAATTTATTACCAACACTAGCACACTCAACTGATTGAAAACTGATTGAAAAATATTTTTGCTTACTGTTGATAGTTTTGCTTCAATATCAATGGAATTTAAATTAATTTGATGACGGTTGGTCATTCCCGTTATTCCTGTTTTTTGTCATCTTTCGCAAACAATTACTTAATTCACAAGTTCAGGCCTGTGGTTTGTCAACTGTATTTTTACATATAGCCGATCTCGACTCTTGACTGAGATATTTTGTTCTTTGTCTCCTAAATACATTATCAATATCAAAATAAAATAATAAGCTGAATCCTCAGAATTGTCTAAACGAAAAAATATCCTTATTGTGATAGAGAAGATAGGTGACAAATAACGAACACCTGGAACACTTTCATCAAAAATATAAAACTCCATATCCGTGACCAGACCTCTAGACACAATTAATGTTATCTAAGAGCATCCAGAATATAATATTTATACTAGAAACTAATTATTGTGTAGTAATCAACATTTCGGTTACAATGTAGAATAATAAAGTACATGAAGTAAACACGTAAAAAGATTTTTTCTTTATTAAGATAAACTGGTACAATTCATACAATGTCTTGTTGTTGCATAAAATCTACTAATTTCATTATGCTCTTAACTTCAAAATTCATATCTTTAATTAATTATTAAAGCTAGTTTATTTATTTCTGCACCTGTGGAATAATTAATAACTCGAGAGCTTTGCATAGATGTAAATGAAATGTGAAATAATAAATACTTAAAGGAACAGTTCAAAGTTAAATTTGTTTTAAAACACTAGAGATAGATTAAGATGTAAGGAACAAAATTTATTTAAACTAAACATTAATGTATATATTGTATTATTATATATATTCCTACGTCTTAAATATAAGATTTTTGTAACACTTTACTTTAAAATATTTAAATAAAAGCATTTATGATTTTGCTTCATGAAATGGATATTTATATATACACATATAAATATATGTTAAATTCCATCTAACTTTGTCAGTTCGTTAATATCTGACCCATTTCAAAATCGAAGCCCACAACGTTACTCTAAAACTCGTAATTTTTTAAATAATTAAATGATTTAAATCCAATTAACCTTATTTATAAAATAAATACTGTTATTTTAATTTAACCAAAATAAACATAGTATATATATCGATTTTATGTTATTAATATTTTGATTAGCTACACTATTATCTTACTTTATTTATTGCAATTAGCGCAATGATAGAAGCAGTTTTGCCTAAGACTTAATCGTTAACATTGTTATAAGACTAAGGTAGATATGTATAAAATGCTTTAAAATAATAAAAATGGTAATCATTCGACTACATCAACTACATCAAAAGCTAGTCAAAGTCACATGTCTTCATAGACAACAAAACTGCTATTATAGTTTCCCTCGGGAACTACACGTAACTCCAAGATACTTTTAAGGCTATATTTTATTCTAATAACTAAAGTCAATAACTGTAAAATTTTATATAAATCCGTTTAGAAAATTTATTATGAAAGAGCAATAAACCATCGACAAATCTATACATCCTCACAAAGTTCCGCATTTATAATATTATCAGATTTTAAAATTTATCGCCGTTTTAAATATAATTTATGAAGACATACAATTGAAAATAAATGTTAAATAAATATCTAATCTCTATTTATAAAGTTAAATAAGTAATTAAGTTGGTACCAAAGAACAAAATTTTATTTAATTTTTAAAAACCTTGATGCTTTTATTTCATAAATACACAAATAATTTAGAATAAAGCCATTTATGATGTGTAGTTTGTATCACTAAATCAATAAACAATACAAATAAGCCGAGCAGTGTTGCTTTTATGATCAATTCCCTAGCAAATGTCTATTTGATAACCACTGCATCCCTTTAAACTTGCTATAAACTTCCTTTCATCAGATTTACTATTTTTACCGTTATATTCTAAATATTTTATTGTTCCATATTTCTAATAATACCAACTTTTAAGGTATTCTGTGAAAAATTAAGGACTTCATATAAAATTTATTATAAATTACTTAATTAAATACAGAAATGGTTTATTTAAGCTATAAAATTTTTATTCTGAAAATAAAATAAATAAAATTCTAATATTGCAGGAAACTATATGTCACGTCATTTTATTTGAAGATAAGGTAGAAATTATGAAGAAGAACAAAATATTTTAAGTTACTAAATTCGATATCACATACATAGACACGAATATCGAAAACAAAGATATTGGTCCTTTACAATATACAAATCAAATAACCATCAGTAAACCATATTATTAAATAAAATTACAGCTGTTAAAATCACAATTACAACCTATTTTGGGATAATCATAAATAATATTTTTCTTTATTGTGTGTAATGCGTTTCCTGTTTAATCTCTATAATAAGTTGTAGAACGTAGTATTTCTTTTATCTTTCAATGCATAGACAGGTTTTGAAATATAAATTAAGGTTTTATTTTAATTTAAAGTAAGTTTTTAAGTTTTCTTATTATGAGAGAAAGTAATAAAAAATTTCAGACCCCTGAAACTTTCCTATCTTGTGAAATAGAAAGACGGTTATAAAAAATCAGTTTATCTTACGTTTGGATAAGTTTTTTTTAAATATGTTGATCAAAAAGACATTCTGTTTTGTTCTAAAAAATACATTAATGTACTAAGTAAAAGAAAGCCAAAGCTTCATTATCAAGTAAGTGAAAAATTAAATTAAAACTTTGCTTTATAAAGTTTGCAAATTAATCTAGCCGCACTCGACCCGACAGGATATTGCTCTTTATACATTTTACTTTAAAGATAGAAGTTTCTTATTCCGTTTCTTTATTTTTGCATCTTTAAAAATAAACGTCTTCAATATTTTCTTAAAAATAATATGCTATGAGAGAGGACTACAAAATTAAAGCGCTCATCAAGACTGATGAAAATCGATCTTGATTCATACGTCTATACATGTATATATGATTTTCATTACATATATTTAGGGTGCTATTAAAACTGAAGCTTCCAGTATTTGTCTTTCAAATACTTTCCACATTACGGCAACTTCACTACTATGAAGAAAGACGAAAAATTTTTAAGAATTCCAATAAACAATGACCACCTTCGTTTGTAAAAATCATATTTTTTTGTTATCTGATAGTCTTCGAATTGTTTCACAAAAACGAGTCTTGACATGAATAATTCCTATCAATATATCCTCGTCAAATAAATGGAGTACCGTTTTTATTACGAGTATAATACGATATTATGTGGAGTAGGAAGATTGTGATCCCTTTCATTGAGGATTTATTGAATTACTTGCGATCCATCCCGCAACACCTCATACGAGTTTTCTTTTATTCATTGTTCGGCATTGGATGAAATCTAATATTCCCAATTACAGATCTTATGCTGGAAAATGTGATAATGAAAGATAGTTAAAAATGCCTTTATATCCAATAAGGTTTTATAAAATTAACATTTGTAATAAAAATGTTATTGCAATTCAATTCGGAACATGTTGCAAGTAATGGATTGCTTGTTAGATTGACAGAGAGTAATTGGCCTTTAATACCACATATAGGACAAACCACTACCATGTCTATGTTTAATTAGAGTTAATTTAAAATATAAAGTTATTATTGTTAAAGAATTGCTTGAAAAATCTCTTGGCTTAAACTGAAAGTTATTTCAGAAATTTTGAATTATGTTCTGGTCGTATTTAGCTTCATGGCTAATAAAACAACAGGACATTTAATGTAATATGGAAAGAACTCCCGGAGCGCTGCTAATCCCCACATATTAAGGCTCACAATTCTGCCTCCCTAACCATTATAAGGGTTTGTTTACACATCCGAATATTACCGTCTAAACTTCTGTTAAACAGCTGTTATACATATAATCAGTGTCTCGGTTTCAACAAAACTAAATTATATATAAATTTATATAGACCTACTTATATAATATAGTAGACAAATCGATATTTTCCTTAACAACTACACTCTTATCTTTTTCAAAATGAAATCAATTTGTTACATAATCCTTATATAGTTTAATTAATCAATATTATTATTAATGTGACTTTTAGAATGTGATTATTAATCAACAATCAAGAAATTATTATAACTCGCTAAGGACACGAATCGAAATTCGATCGAGGCTACAACTCCATATCAATAGAAAGCTAGCGAATAGTCTGTAGTTAAACATGGTCTGAAAACTAAAATTATATATATTGAAGGATATGTATGTAATAAGAACATATTTGACTGAATAAGTCAAAGTAAAACTAACACACCAATCTTATAATATAAATCTTTAATTATCTAATATTATAGACAAACCGATTAACAGTTTAACATAATAATATGACTTTATGAAATACCTACATAAATATTAAGTAGTTTTAATAATTCCAGCATTATTAATGTAACCTTAGATGATTTGTTGATAATTTGAAAAGGAGTTAAATAGTTCTCTGTAAAATAAAGATAACACCTCTTTCCCAAAACAAGCACTAAATTGAAGTAAAAACAGCCTTCGAGTAGGAGAACCTTCTTTATCTTATATACATTTTTATAGAAAATAAAATTGTTTTTTTTATAAGAAACGGAATGATTCTTTGCGTATGCAAATTTGTTCTTGCATAAAATATGAACAGAGATGAGAAGAATGAAATAATTGTAAAGAAAAACGACTGGATATTAACTCAGCCAGAACTTATGTTTACTGTAGATTGAAATATTCTTTACTTCTATTATTAAAAAGTGGCTTGCAAGTTTCTATTCTGTTATGCCTTTGTGCTAATTTTTAAAAATATTTATGGTATAACAATGACACAATTGTGACAATTTTAAAACGATGCAAGGCAAATAAAAAGAAAGGAATGTTATTATTTATAAAATGTATTTTGTACTATGACATGATTTTCAAGTTTCAGTGAATAAGGCAGTCCATAAAGTGGAAAATCATACATTAGGATTATATGTTTATTATAACGGAAATGTTATATATTTTTATATATTCTATTCCTACGTACTGAATTATTTTCTTCATATCATTAACTGTTCTAGTACTTATATTGATGTTTTTATCAGAAAACTTTTTAACATTTCAGTTCAATTAGTAGACCCTTTTATATAGGTTTTAAACATGCATGTGCCAGTCTCAAATACCACCTTCACTTGTAGAGCGTGCGGCAAATTATGCCGCTCCCGTATCGGCTTATATAGCCACGCAAAGTCTTGCTTCAGACACTGAATAAATCGTCTGTCACAGACGTATAAGGCCAATGATGATGATGATGATACACGGGAATAAGAAACACAGTTTTGTTACTATATTTAAATATTATTTTTCAATGTTGGAAACGATTTATTCTTCAATTTCATATATTTGCCTAGAATATAAGATTATCGTATTTTAAATTTACATTAAGAATACGATTATTTCGAATAACACTAAAACTATTCGTCTTTGGAGGTTACTTTGATAATATTTTTTTATTTTTTTTAAGTTCTTTAATTTAAACGCTCAAAAACATTAAGATTATTTCACTTTCTTCTGAGGCCTTGAAATAATGATATATCTATTTCATTGTTAAGAACAACAGGTAATTTTTTTTGGTATATATGAGTCATCATATTGAGTTCAATGTTTAGGCAAATATAAAAGAATATAAAATTTACTATTTTAGACTTCTAGTATTTTTCTGCTTTTGGAATTGAGGTATTTAAGATAAGTTTTATTTTGTTCTTATCCATTTGTTAGTTAACCTTATAATAGTAGACGTTATTACTATATTATCTATTTCATATTTTTTAACAGCCATAAAGAATACAATATAACAATCCTATACAATTGAGCCAAAATGTCCTAAGACACAAAAATCGAACGCGTCTCTCAATGGGCCGATAGAAGTTGCTTTGAAAGGAAACCACAAAGGATAAAAGGAATAGTATTTGCACAAAATCTGAAAGTGACCGACAACGAGAGAAGACCTCATGAGTGGTTTATATAAGCGATGAAAACATTTAGATTGTTTTTAAGAACAGTAATATATGTATATTATAAGTTATATATAGAAAGGTGTGAGTTACAAATATATTATGGAAATTTATACGTAATGATTAAATAACGATATTTTGATCTGAGGAATATTAAAATCGTCACGATTTATAGATGTGTCAAAAAAAGCAATAAGAAGTATTTGGTTTGCGTTAAAATAAAATTTATTGGTTTATTAAATTTGTAGATCTGTTATGATTATCAGAATTTGTCACCTAAACAGCTCAACAATTAAAAATAAACTTACTATTAATTTATTTGATGTTTACGTTATGAAGAGAAATATAAAAAAATGACTTTAAAATTAATTTATAATAAGATTTTAAGGGAAGGCTATGCAGAAATGTAGTCACGTTTTTCACTTTAGTGATCTTCATCTTACCTGAATGTCAATACGAACGTTTTATAGGAAGTGCTATTTCAATACCGGAACCAAAAGAGAGCTACAATAGGTTTTTTTTTGTAGTTTTTTTATTTTGCATAGGTTTTCTATATATACAAAAAACATAAAATGTTTATTTGATGTTTAAAAATGATTTGTAATAAATTATTAACATTTTTCATATAAACACACCAAAATTAGTTAATGTTAACATCGTATTATTAGTTGTACGTAACCCCTATCTAACAAATGAATACTAAAAAGATTGCTGAAGGAAGACCATTGCTTAGATTAATTACGTAACAGTTATAATCGTGAATTGTTATGAAGGTAAATTGTACAAATATAATGACATTGTCTCACTAGCTTTAACAAAAAGTCTAAAAGAACTCCAACGCAAAATCCCTCTTTCATAAGCGCACTTTTACGGTACTTTTATTAACGTTACTGTAGTAAGAAAAAAATATTTATTATATACATCAATTATGTAATAACTTCTTTAATTTTCATTAGAGATACATTCAAGGAAATGTAATCAAAATTTCTGAAGATGGATCGTACTTAATCATATTAAGGTTACACGTGTTTGTCGTTATTGTAGCTTCAAATTTATTTTTGGAACAAATGTTATGACTAAATCAAATATAATAATGTGAGTTTTATCGATTTGTTGATTAAACCTCCACATGAAAACCTGAAAATTTGTAAACATAAAATTATATAAATTAATTTATTAAAATATCTTTTGTGATAAATTCTTTACGTAAACAAATTTAAACTTGAACACTTGGTCAACGTTCATACATCCTTAGAGGATTTATTAAAATATGCGAGGGTGGCAAATTAAGAAGAAAGTTTTGATGAAAACGGACATGAAGGCCGAATGAAGCAGCACGACAGTTTTCTAATAAGTCGATGTTCTAAAATTTGCTATTATCTTGTTTGACAGATTGGTTCAGAGAATTGTTTTTGTCGTTAACACAAAAAATACATTGAAACCAAATGCCCTCTACCATCAAAAATTCTAATTATAATAGTTATTTGGTCGTAATTCTCATTCTCAATCAAATTTATACAACAAACTGGTAAGTTATATTAAATGGAAATTTTCTATCTGTTTTTTTTTTTTCAATTTTCTATCTGTTTTTTTTCACAAAGTTTTTTTTGTCCAACTAACTTGAAGGGATTATTATTACATGCAAATGAAACAATTTTCTTCATATT
>DVQO01001006.1:0-11708 GCA_018231785.1 Danaus gilippus
AAAATAACGAAAGTATTCTCCTTAAAAGGGGTTTGTTTAATATGCCTTTAGAAGCAATTATAATAATTACCTCAGCGTTGTAGTCTATGGAAGGAAAAGTGCCATTCTTAAGTATGGATAATTGTATTTTCAAAGAGACTCTGTGAAATTAATAATGTTTGGAATTGATACAAGTTTTTTTTTAATTAGAGTTGGTGAAAAAATTCAAAACTCAAAAATATATATTCATGTATGTGGAATGCTCAAATAAATTTAATTGAGTTTTAGTTCATAATTATCTGAACATTTTTGAAATGCGTGCCAAGAATAGCAATTGGTTCTTGAAAAACTATGACACCTTACTTTAAACTCACCTTTAAATTTTCTATATTGAATTTTTGATAGGTTTGCGCAGTTATATCATATTTTATTCAAATAACGCCGTTGGTCAAACGAATATCGTCACTTTTGTGACATAATGTCGTATCCGTAACACTCTAAATCATTTAAAATGAAATTTCAAATGACAATAAAGTCATAAATAAGTCAGTGGTGGCCTAGTGGTTAGAAGGCCCACCACTCATGCTCGAGGGCTCGGGTTCGATCCTGGCCCAGGCAAGTACCAATGTGATTTTTCCGAGTCATATTTACTTTCTCAGACCTCACTGATTAATACTGATTCCCAAAGAGAGTTGATGTCAGGCAGGCGGCCGGCCATAAAAACAATTAGACAAAACTATTCACAACATGTAAGGCAGACCATTGCTAAAGATGGGAAATTGCCAAGAAGAAAAAAGAAATAAAATAAATAAAGTCATAAATAAAATGTAGTGCTAGTTTAGTCTATGCATTAATAGCGAAAGTTTCTTTCTTTTAATACGTATTTTAAATGAATTTTAGCCGTAATTTTGAATCAAATAATGTAAAAATACATGTAATCGTTGTATCACTCCAAGCATCCGCTTTAGTTTAGACAAATGGACTTTCTCCATGCGATACGTTCCATAAATTACAAAAACAACCTGCAGCTTGCTGTCAACGCGAGAAAATACGTTGCAGAACTGATAAAATAAATTAAAGATACCATTAATAGTTCTTTTAGCAACCGCTTTGGCCTAATTATCATTTTATTTTATAAATAGAAGAAGCCATAGGTTAAAAGCATAAAAAAAAAAATTTGTTATTTCTTAAAGGACATTTCAATATTTTGTTATAATATGCATTCTTATGCACCTGTCAAATAAAGACTTTAATGTTACAGAATCTTGTGGCAATGGGAATTTTAACGTGACGAATTATATCTCGCTGTTTTTATAATACCGGAAAATAATAAAAGAATAAATAGTGTTGTCACTGAAATGTATGCACAAATTTCAAAGTATTAAATAAACAATCAATACCTTTTTATCTTAACACTTTACGATTAAGCTAAAAATAATTAATTAATTATTATAATAAGGTAACATATTTTAATATCTTATTTTATGTCTTTTAAGTAACTAACCAGCCTAATTGATAGCTCAGATTAAGAAACCATTGTGTAAAGCAATTACAAATATAATGGTATTAATAATACGAGTATAAGACTTTTTAAATATTTTATTTCAATAAGTACGAGCAACAAGGTGGCTATATATTTTTATATTACTTTTTACTATGTCTTAGTTGTATTAGTTTGTCTTTCATTAAGCATTAGTTTGTTAGATATTATTCATGTACATATGTACATGAAAAATTACCTTGATATTAATTACTTTAAAAATAAGATTTACTTGTAAAATTAGTAAAATTTAAATGAAAGTATTGTAAAGTTCAGTTGTATCATTTGAAGCACTTAAAAAATAAAGTATAACAGTAGTAGAATTGGTTATTTAAATTGGTTACATAGATAGGTGAAATAAATTATTTCTATAGATTTATTTTCATTTATATATTTTGGAATAATTATGTCATTTAAAAATATTCTTTCACGTTTATTATGCTCCAATGACCCAAAAAACCAAAAGATGTTTGTGATTTACGAGAGGGCATTGTAGCCTACAGATCTAACAACTACCTCTTGACCTAATTGGTTGTGACTACGGATATTAATGAAGAGTAACGGTGATACCACGACTATATTTATGGTTTAATTCTTAACTTTTTTTAAATGTATGTATTTTTTAAATGAAGTGGGGATATATTAAAAACGATTAATTTAACAATTATAAAAATGATATAAAATGAAAAACATTATACTTATTTAGAAAATTAAGTAGATCGAAAGCTACTTCTTGCTTTAACACAATTTATTCCAAAGAACCGTAGGGTTACACAAACAATACCTAGTGATTGGACAGGTACCATTAAATACCAGTCCAGGATCCATGGCTCTTATAAGTAAAGTAAAGTATCCATTTGTTATATATGTACAAAGATTTTGCTTTCAATTACCTTATTTTTAAGTTATTTATTTGGATAAGACTCCGAAATTTGTTTCCTATATTGCTTATTTTTCTGGATAACTCTTTAAGTATTTTATTAATAAGAAAAATCATGAGATAGCGTATATAAAATATTCGTTTTCTATACTAAAAATATTCAAATCAGAATATTGGATTGATTATAACCCATTACTAAAGAGTGAGTCGGTACATTCCAAGCACTGCGTATGGTATTCTTGCCGTGCAGCTAAGTAAACAGTGAGAGCGTCTTGAATTTAGCTGGAAAACGTATTAATTGTTGTTCCAAATCAATATATTATTTATAATAATCATTATTTTTAGTTTGATTTCATAAAAATAAAGGTAATTTTCATTTCCACTTCACGAAGTTTCACTTCTTCTGCTCGGAGTTACTCCATGCACAATTTTTTTATTACCTAAGTTTCAAACCTTATTTCCAAGGCTGCCAGTACGTTCCAGTAACATTGATTACTCCATTTCTTTTTGTTACATAATTATATACAAAAAATGAAGTTAATGTTAAATTATCAATTTAAAACTAAATTATACAAACGCCAGTAAGTACCATTCATCAGTACCGTAATTGATAAGACCTTCGCTTAAACTTGTACTTTTATCAAAGAGATGCAAATAGACAGATACTCGAATAGCCGTAACAGTTTATTTTTCAACTCAATGAATAATAGATAAAAATTACCTAAAGCACAAATAGTCTCACAAACATTTTATACATACCATTAATATACGTATCTTAAGTGGCCTTAACAAGTGATTTGAAACTTTCTGTACTTTTATAAACTAGGTACAATATTTTAATTATTTAAAATTCTTCTAATTATTTTTAATAAAATTATAACAGTGAAAAAAATAAGACAAACCTTTCAATATTGAAAAGTGCTAGATTTTACGAATAGATTATATTTTTACAAATTTGCTACAGATCACTTCTTTATTAAATTCCCCTATGTACATAAATGGCACCGCTTGTATTGTGACATTAACGAAAAAAGAAAATAAAACATAAATATCAAATATTTAAATTCATTTTCCAATAAATTAAGAATTACAAATATACATAGACAATGAAAAACTCAAATTACACTTACAATTGCATTAAACACATATACATATAATGCAATTGTATTATATGTATTGTTACACAATATTTTTAATAATATATATAGAGAAGGAAACATCCTTGCGTTGTCTACGTCTATTTAATATCTGTTAAATCAAAAGTTAACTATTAAAATAGAAAATGATTAAAATTCTAGATACACTTTTACTACATACATGTATTTCTGGATGTAGTTCTAGATACACCACATCTAATAGATAATTATTTTGATACGGCTACACATCGGCGCCTCAGTTGTCGTAACGTTATAAAATAAAATAAATGTTCGTTTTTTAATACGTGTTTTATGCATGTAAGTGAATATGTAGATTTGGGAAGTTTAGTTAAGCTATTAAAACAAAAAACATATAAGATCGAAGCGGAAGTGTATCCATTACTATTTTCCTACTTTATTCGAGGGTTAAGATTTTTACACTTAATGTAAAACTTAGTGTATAGATACCTTTTTATGCAAATAGCATTCTAACGTATTAAATACATAACACACAATTAAATCCAATAAATATCACCGCACAAAACTGTTGTATGCATGTAATATTGTGTAACAACTGATGCTGTTACCTTCACTTATTTTACTTTTCTTGATACGGAATATGATGGATTTGATATTCTAACAATGGGGGGCAATCCTGAAATTTTATGTATTTTATATGTTTTGATGTCTTTTAAATCTATATGAATGAAATGGTGGGAAGGGGGGGGGGGTTCTCTATTCAAAAATGTTGAAATTAGCAACGATTTTGGCAAAACATAAGATTACACTTTAAACTTTAAATTCATATTTCATGCTTTACCTCAATTTACCCTAATGGTGCAAAATAGTATTTAAAAAATAATTTCATAGCTTATCAACAATACAGAACTAGTTTTTAGAATTGATTGTAAAACAATCTCAGCATAGTAATATAAGGGTTTAAGTTTCGTACGGATAACATGTTATGAAATTAAATATACAATGTAATTAAAGCGGTACGGTACACTCGTCCCTCTTCTTTGAGTTGTAAAACCTAAAAACCCAAAGCTACTGCTGTGATGTCAATTGAACGCCTTCTTCCTGAGCGTCGTTCATTATAAAGTTCCGAGGTTGCGTTACAGATTTGTTACGAAAATTGATGGACATTTTATGTAATTTTTTTGTCTTGTAAAATTTTTGGACTTGTTTCGATTAGATGTTACAATATGAAGACGAAATATAATTCTAATAATATGAATAATAGTAGACTAATAATATTAATAATATATAATACTAATAATAATAGCCGAAATATAACTAAATTTTATGGATCAACTCATTTGACCTATGTATAAATTAAGAGATTAGTTTACTATAAAGTTTCTGTAATCGACAGTCTGTCATTTAAGTAGTTTGTTGAATTTTTTTATTACTATTTAAGTATGGTTTAGTTGCAAGATTTGTATAAAATATTTGATTTAAAATTTATTACTTTTATATTTATATTTTGAAGATATAGTTTCGTGTAATGCTCATTTTTGGATCCAATCTTATAAATGGGTAATTTTAAATTACGTAATCTTAATAAATCTACATTTTAGACGTTGTGAAAGATAAGCTTTTTATATTCCTGTAGTATTTTTGTAGTTTTTTAACTTGAACTGGTCTTACTGTAAGGCAAATTCAGCAAAAATAAATAGGTACGTAACCAATCTTAAAACTGAAATAGATAAAGCCTCTAAAGATTGCAATAAATATTTAAATGTCATATACATATGTAGACGTAGACAGAAAAGTACCAGGAGCCTATAAAACATGATTTATTCTTTAAGCTACGGAGGCAGTGGTATTGATGATCATCCAAATATTTGAAAGACATAAAATAATCACTAAAGATATGGATTTTCTATTGCAAGGTAAGTTATTTGGAGAAATATGTTATTATATACTTTTTAGAATGGCAGTATCACTCAATATTCGTATTTTATTTTAATTGATACAGCTTATTACTTCGGACGCTGTTAAAAAGGTATTTAATGTGGAAATTAAGAATGCAGAGAATTATTCTCGGCTTTACTAATCCAATACCCACCAATTGCATTAACCTTTATTCAAATCAGTACAAAGAAATGATTTAGGAAAAAACATACAAAATAATTGTGGTCGTGTTTGTATCCCTTTAATATATTTAATGTACCGACCGGAGATCCCTTTAAAGTTTACATATACATACATATATTACATATTTACTTCCACTATCGTCGACAAAATGGAAACCCCAACCTTTTATAAATCCTGTGAGCATTTTATTCACATCTATTAAAAAGATCATTCCTACTGGTATTTCCCTGTGGAACTGAAAACATTTCTGCTAGAACAAAGCGTTTGTCTATCTTATGTTGTATTTGATATAAAATGGTGTAATCAAAACATTTTAAGAATTCAATATTAAAGTATAAGTAACACTCGTAACCCCAAGTGTAAAGTTAAAAAAAATATGTAAAAATAACATTTGGAAAACAAACTTTGTTACAAAATTAATTTGTTTAAAATACTTGTTTAATTGAAGAACACAATGTAATTTTAACAATTAACATTTTTGAACTCACTACTTTAATCTATTGAACTTTTGTCCTCGACTTAATTGGTGATAAAATAGGTTTATGTCCTAGTTATTAAAGGTATTTCTAATGCAGATACTGTAAAAATAAAATTCCGTATACACAATAAAACCTTTCCTTTATCTTGATGGATAAAAAATATATAAAATTGGCATTTATTTTTCAAAACAATTGAGATACTGACATAAAATTAGTAAGTTAAATTTGTGAAAGAGGTTTTCTTTATCATGTTAAATCTATTCCATTAGGGAGATGATGTTAAGTCAAGATTGTCATAACTTGAATTTATTAATAAGAAAAATGTCAAGTCAATTTTAAAAAGAGATAAGTGAAATGGGAGTAGTTGTTGATCAAAAGGGGAGTGCAGTGCAGTGCAGTGAATGAGTTAAGAGTTTATTTAATATTTTGCGATAAGCTGTTTGTTTTTCACAAGTGTTATCGATATAAAATTACACTGGATTGAATTATTGATAAATCAGTTTTGATATAATGTGTTTTATTTTTAATCATAACAGATAGCAATACCTGAACTAATATTAACTCTGTCTTAAGGTTTTATTATAAATAGTGTTGTTCGGGGATTTAGAACAGGCTGGAAGTACTCGTTCACACAAATTTATGAGTCGCAGTGCGGTATATAAACTCTACCGTGACTCTCCAGTGACCACAAAAAATAACACTCTGAAAATACATTTTGCTTCTAATTATAAAACGCTACGTCAGCTTTGAAAATCCTTTATGTGTGTATGAAGAATTTAATTATATTATTCAACACTTTGTGCCTTAGAATTAGCCTTGATGAGTTTAAAATTTATCATTATGTCCTACATTACAATAAAATTTTAATTTGTTTTAGGCAATTTTTAGAGATTTTAATTATGTTTCGCAAAGCAAACCCCTTAACTGTGCGAGCTTTTTTTCCTAACTATGCGAACGTTTGGGTGGAATGTGTATTTTAGAATAAAAATTACATCGTTGAATATTTTTGCAATTTTCCAGATTTTTCATAATTTAATAGTTTAAAATGGACTAACATGTTCTTTATAATAAAATCTATAATATAATAAAATTTCTTTTTATTTACGTAATAGTATTATGTAAATAAAAGGAAATAATTTTTTTTAGTAAGAAGCCGACTTGTGATCGATGTTTGTATACTTATATAACACACACATCTGGTTGTATGTTAATGAGATTTTCGCGAGAATTTATTTAAATGAAAGTATCTTTCAGATTATTTTATTTATATTTTTATTATTAAAAAAACTACATTTTCCCGACGTTTCGATAACTTTGCAGCAACCGTGCATTCAGATGAAATAAGGCGCTCACCTCAGAAAAATATTAGTTTCATTTAAATGTATAGAAGAAGTATACATATGTCGTCGGAGATAGTTCAAAACCGCGTAACTAGCATTGGGTAATGCCACATAACTGCGTTGGAAGCAGATATTTTTTCTAAATTAACCACTTTTAAGGTATTTTTTCACAATTAACTAAACACTAAATAATTGTTATTTTTTTATTATTATTATATATATATATTTTTTTTTTATTATGTTTTTGTGTGTCAATATGACTACTTATATTTTTGTATTTACTAAGTATAAACTTATAAAAGTATAAATCATGTATATAAGTATCCATATACTAAACTAAAGATAAATTTTATTAAATCAACCAAACCAACTATAAATTAAAACTAAGTCAACCTAACAAAATAACGATACCATAACTCTCTTTGTAGTCTTAGAACTTGATATTATTAACAAACGATTAATAGTTATATTGTTTAAGATGTAAATTTATGACCCTTATATTGTTTTAAAATTTATTGAGATTTTACTTATTAAGCTTAATAATTTCGCAACATTGTAAGCGTTCTTAACATGAACGTTATGAAGATTTTGCTCCTTCATTAGCTATGAAAATTAATAAGTACATTAAAGTTGATTATAAATATCGTTGCTGTTTTAAATATATAATTAGAAACAAAAAAATTAGTAACCAATATATATTTTTTCCAGTTCGAGAATATTTTAGGCTGATTTAATATTACAATAACGTAAAATATATTTACTAGATATAAATGTATATAACCTTAACGGGTTGGTTATATTACTTCAAGGTTATATTACTTCAAGATAAATAAATAAATTAAATTATTGGTGGCCCATTATATTATTTAAGAAGTAACGTTTGAGATGATCACGAGCTATGATGAGATATGTTGTTCAGGGCACAAAGGAAACTTTCTGATAAATAATTTGGTGGTCCTGACTGAAACAAAACACAGTACCAAAAAGAAAACAGTTAAAGATCCCGCGTCGACGACTAGAAAGCAGATTGAGTTTTTGACGAAATCTTGAAATGAAGTTATATTTCCCTAAGTCACTGACTTCCTGACTTCCTGGTCACGATTAAAAAGGCTGTGTTAAAGAAGAGCAAACTTAATAGTGTTATCTGTTTATAAGTACGGTAAAATTATTATTTTAGAAGATTAATATTGATATTGATAAAGTATTTCGAGCTCGATTTTTGGCAATCTTCAGGCACAGGACAAATTTCCATGTTTCCCCAGAGTTTCGTTTTTAATCTATGAATCTGGAATCGAAACTAATATTTTCACAATATTTTGCAGCCCTTACGATTATTTCATGCAGTAATTATTTTTCTCGGCGTTCTTGATTTCTATAGTCTATTTTGTGTATGGATTATAATTTTGTCAAGACACAGAAAGGTTTTTACTTTTTAATAATACAATTTGGTCGTGAAAGCCAAAGAAGTCCAATAACGGCTGGTAAAACACCGTTAACCTTTGATTAAGGTAAAGACAGCTATTACGGCTATCCACTGAAAGGCCCATAAAAGAAACTTAAAAAATCGTGATAAGAAAAGAGATCAGAACCCTGATCGTGTATGTATAAATTACTTGATTCTGCAATAGAAACCGATTTTTGGCTTCTAAATTGTTTTTTTCTTTAATCAATTATAATATGATAAACAAAGAGATAAATTTAAAAAGCTCGAATACCAAACAAAAAATTTCAAAATAATTCAAATCCCAAACAGAACACTAACATACGCAGAGTAGAAAGGGAATATTAGAAAATGTTACTTCTATTATCAGATATTTAGGCACGTTACTAGCAGTAGTTTTTTGACCGAATGTACTAACGTGGTTAAACGTGATCACTGATTACACAGATATGTTGCCATTCGATCACCCATTTTATCAATACGGACGTTGTGGATTAGTAAATTTCCTAACAGATTAGAAAGGTTTGGGTTAAAAAAGCTTTTACCTCAACTCGGAAATCACAATATTACGAATATTGCCAGAATAAAATGACGTAAGCAAAGAATAACGAGCCGGGATACTTTGAGCATAAATTTGAATACTATCAAAAGCTTTCAGAGAGTGTGAGAAAACGAAAGTCGTGTTATAATTTAGAGATTGGGTGGATGTACTGTGAAAACTTATATTACTCTACGAATTTAGAGGATTTTGAAATATATAGTTACTATTTATAAATAGCATCAAACTATTATGAATATTGTATAAAAATAATAGTAGGCAATACAAAAAATAAAAATGAAAAATATTAATAATAAAAATAAAAATAATACAGGAACAATTAATTAAATTAAATAATTGATTAAATTAACTTTTCAAACATTTTTCAAACCCATCAATGAGAAATGGAAAAAGAAGAAGAAATCAAAAATTATTCAGACAATTGAAAATAATAACAGTAATAATAGTGGTTACAAAAAAGATTTTAACATATAATGTATTAAAAATAAAACACAATAAACACCACCATGCAATAATATTATACTCTTATTTGATCTCAAAGTGACAATCTAAAATATAATTTAAAAAAAAATGCTATCCTATATTTTTCTTTATTAAATATGCAACAAAAAAAGAACTAAAAGCATTGGTAGTAATTTTTTAAAGCTAAAAAGCATGAACAGATTATAATACTGTGTTAGATAGATCATACTTCATTATCACGAAATACTGAATATCATGGAGAGATTTCTTTAATTGACAGAACCATCTGCTAAACGCTGAATACGTAAATTCGGTAATATTAAGTTTTTAAAATAAGAAAAAAGTGTTTACGTCCTATTTAAATAAGAATAAATATTAAAATTCTAAAAAAGTCACGTAAATTTCTTGGATATGGTGAATGAGATAAGGTAGATAAGTATAATGAAGTAGAAGAAAGCAAAAACTGTTAATGCTAATCAACATCTCCTGCCTATATTATGAGAAACTATGTATATCTGTATCGGGCACCAGTTGAGGCACCAGTAGTATCATTGCATTTTTGCTATATTACTGCCTTCGTGTAAATTGCTTTCAGATCAGTTATCGTTGACATAGAGTTAGTTAAACAATTGAAAATGCCAAACCGCTGTCTAGCCACCAGATACACCAGTTCCGTAATCAGAAACTCTGACATGGTACTATTCTTGCAGCCTGTTTTTGAGGTCTATGCCTTGTTTATGAGAGTAATATACTGGAATTGAATTAAAATATTTCCGACCTTCTTGGAGGATTTTTGATCAAAGCTTCGACAGCGCCTAAATCTTAGTATCAGGAATATTTGATTAATTGTGTTGAAATGGTATTGAAAACTAGACATTCTTTCATTTAGACTTGCATTCTTGGATTCCATTTGTATAAAATATTTCCGCAATAATGGACTCCTCGCAAAACTTTTAAATACTATCAATTGTTCAGAAATATATGAAGCATGATTTGATAGATTTATTAAACATAATACAGATAATTATTCGAATTTTTTTTCTGATTACATCAATTGTGTTTTTAAGACACCATGGTACATGGACATAAATAGATGCGTGAGTTACACAAGTTAAAAGTTGTTATTGAATTATAAAACTGATAGGCCACAAGTGTGAATGAATAATTAATTATTGTTTTTGGAATTTTCATAAACTTAAATATTTAATGAATCATTCACCTACTCATTTCTTTCGTTAAGTCATTTTAAAAACACAATACTATAACACAAATTATATGACGTTTAATTCATTCAAAATAATTAATTCATTATTAAGTATGTATTTAATCATTGACAAGAATAACAATGAGCGTTACTTTAAAATACAGTTAGTTTTTTTCTAGAATACGAGTAATATAAAGACGTTTTGACAATTTTATTAAATAAATTGACAAAAAGATGTACCACAAAGCCTTTAATGTTTCTGATCATTCGACAAATTTCATAAAACCGCCTAATGGGACGGAAAGGAACAATTTCCTTAATGTACGTGTTTAATTTTCTTATTTTTGATTCAACATTTTTTGATTTCTAAAAAAAGCTTTTACTGCTAGTAGCTTTTATTGCATCACTTTCACTGAAAGTGATGCAATAAATAAAGTAAGTCTTGAACAATTTTGTATAAATGTATGCCTATAGCTGTATTTTTGAAAATTTATTTGTCCTTTTCTTCCTTTTCTTTGTGATAGGAGTTACACTATGTATATATATAACAATTATTTTCCTCTGACTTTGTTCGTATCACCTTTAAAA
>DVQO01001007.1:0-11689 GCA_018231785.1 Danaus gilippus
TGGTTATCATGACGAATGATAGACTGGGATGAGGTGGCTTGTCCGTGAGAATAATATTGAGTACTCGCTGCTCCCAGTAGACTTACCAATACTAATACCTTTATAAATGAAAAAAAAACTTTTATTAATAATTAAAGATACAAATAAGTTTCTTAAATATTGTTGTTCAGGTGAAAATGTATTATCCTATTCTTTTTTAAATATTTTTTTTATTAAGCTACATCTCACCTTTGAGATCATGTTTGTGAGTTTCGATGTAATTTTCGAATGATACAATTTCATATAATCCAGCCCTTTTTATACATACATTACGTTGCATTGTAACTGGTTTAAGAATGTTTGACATAATTATTCTTGACCCTTAATATTTAAGAAAGTAATATTTTATGTAAAATTTTGTCTTTCTATTTATTACTTTGATATGCACTTGGCTTGTATAACACTCGGACTGCTTAATTTAATATTAGGGATCCTATTTTACATTCACAGTATCAGGACCTGTAAAGTAATATAAAGTATTATTCTTAACGATGTATTTATATATAATATTAATTTAGATAAATACATATATTCGTTTTAAATAAGGTTTCTTTGGAAAGTTCTTATGATAATGCACTTGGATTCATTTAATGCATGCATTTTGTAATTCATTAAGTATAACTCGGTAATTGGGATTTTTATAGCTCCCTAATATTCTTTTAATATTCCCATAACTAATTATTCTTCCAGAGGTTCTTCTAAAATTTTTAATAACTTACCATATCCATTGGCCTTCTAGAACATATAAATTCATAGTTTAACAAATGAAGAGCAATAAAAAATATAAATATTATATTTATATAATGAGTTATTAAAAATTCACCATTACAGAAATCAAATTCAGCGTTTCAAATAATTATGAAGAGTTTTTTATCTATATCACTAACTTACTTTTTGAAGGTCCTCGTCTTAGCGGTTGTATAATATTAGGAGCAGAAAGTAGTTTATACACTTAAACTGGTGATTTCAAATCTCATGTGACCACAATATGTGTTATTATTGTTGGGAGTGTGTTGACAATATCGGCGATACAGATAGGTCATAGAGCGTAGGTGTAATAAGTTACACTGTCAATACTGATAGAAGTAAATAATTCGTAGTATTGGATTTCCGATAAAAATTTTCAAATATACTTCCAATTTCGTTCAAATTCAACATTCGAGCAGAACATTCTCCTTCTTCAACACGAATGTTGCAAATGTCCAACCTCCAACTCACAACGTCTCTTCTATTGATAATTTTGTTATATTTTGTATCTAAATATATTTAAAAATGTCAATTGATAAGAACTTACAATTTTATTTTAGTAAACTGACCCATATTAATAAAAATGTCTAACAAAATTGTCAGAAAAATAAATAAGGTCCCTTTGGTCTCTTTGGCAAGCTCGCTCTTCATCTTTGTCAACAAAATTGACAGGTGAATCTATAATTATATATATATTTTTAATTTACATTAACGATAGCGCTAACATTAATAATATTGGGGTTTTAAAATTAAAACAAAAACGTAAATGAAAATAGTTATATTACATAAGCAAACCTCCATTAAATATTTCTTAACGTTTCATAAAATGTAATCTCTAATCTATATTCGAAAACGGTAAAAGACTTACAAACTAAAAAGATAAATATAATACAGAAGCTAGCACCTCAGGTACTGATTGTGAAGTCTTGGGCCGTCGTCCCTTAAGATACACCTTATGAAACGCTGTGCCTCTAAGCGAACCTTTCATTGAACCGTTACAAAAGCATCCATGTTACGTAGTCGAATCCTTATCCTAAGTATAGATAGTATAAATATTGTTGTAGCGTTTAATGGAGAAGAGAACCATGGCCCAAGGATGCTATGGCGACGGGTGCATGCGCAACAGCGGCTGTAGCTGGGTGAGCAGCATGGCCTTGTCTGCTCACAACAGCATTGAATCTATGGAATAGGTATCATTTATTGAATTGAACTTTATTTACCATGACTGACTCACATAAAGGCAGCAATTAAATAAATCTAAAATTTTAAATATTCCTGTGTGATCCATTTGCATTCGTCTAATGATTTTTATTGATATACTTCACTGATACAAAATTTGTAAGATTACTAGTGTGTTATGAATAACACAATAGTTAATTACGATGTTAGCTGTTCTGAGAGAAGAATTATTCTTCATTGGAAAGGAAAGATAGAAGGTACAATTTATGAAAATTTTACATACCCATTATGGTCATCAGCAGAATAGTTAACGGTACGGATGGTGCCATCAGCTTCCACGAGAGAGTACTGGCCCTTTACCACATCACCATCACGAGATTCCCACTGGCTCTTCTGGTCTCCGGTGTGGCCGTCAGCAACACCATAGTTGAATTGGTAGCGAGGATGTGACTGTGTATAAATTTAATTTTATCTATCAGGCTCAAAGCTATAAGACCAATTTCCAATAGGTGAAATAATCCTTGCATCTTAGTATTTAAAGCAAAAGTTTTTAAAATTATCTTCATGTTTTCTTAATAAAAAAAGTTTTTCTTATTTTAGGTATGTTCCAATAGTCAAATCAGTTACTAACGTATACTTCAACTGGAGCTACGGCATGAGCGACAGGTGCAGCGTGGATAAGAGGAGCTCGAAGAAGTGATCCGTGAGAGACTAGTCCACCGTGACCTTAAAAAATCATTGTTTTTTAATAAAAGGTCGAACTGTCTATAAATATATATAGGAAGACTGAAGAAATAAAATATATGAAGTATAAGTACCTAATCCCCAACCCAAAGCAGGTGCAGCAACAGCGTGTGCAGCAATGGCAGGAGCTGGATGTCCCAAAACTATGCTCTGGGACGATATGGCTCCGTGACCTGCGAGTAAGCCTCCTTGAGCTACCGCCAGCAGAGCGCATACGATGAAAGTCTAGATATGAAACACAGTAATTAAAAGTAACAACACTTGTGTACATTAAATTATGTTAAAACTTAATATGAAATAGTCCACTTTACCTTAGCGAACATTTTCACAAATATTATTAAGTTGCGAATGTTACTACTGAAAGCACTAGGACTTGATGTGTGTCTAATCCTAAGATATCTGGCGCTTATATAGAGGCTGTGGTGTGCCCTATAGATAGAACTAAGGTCCTGTTTGCGGTGTCGCAGGGTACGAAACTATGCTACTACGTATAGTGGGCGCTGTTCGCATTCAAAGGTCGATATTGATGTGGATATTCCTATTGTTTCCTTAAAGTATTTAACAATAAACATGCACTTTTAAATTCAAGGGCTACTTGATAAACATGAAAAGAGAGAAATGTATATAAATTAGCTTTAGATACATACAAATAATTGGTTATTGTCGAAATTTAAATTTAAATAAAGTTTACTTTAGGTATATTCATTTTAATAATTATAAATTGTAAAAATTTTGTTCAGTTTTCAAATCTCTTAATATTGATGTAAATAAGGTATAAATCTGTTTATAAACGTGAATTAAAAAGTAAGATTTCAGACTCCTCAAAGGCTAGATGGACACTGCATACTTAATACGAATTAGCGTATTTTTCTTTCGTATTAAGAAAAAATTCGTTATACTAATAATATTAACATCCGCTAGACTCCTTGTCAACGATAATTAATTTATATTAATTTTGTACAGTAATTTTTGTAGCAGTGCAGTTTTACAGCAATGAAATGATATTTTTTTCAAACATTATGGTATTAACAATTGATAATTTTAAATAAACAAGCAATGCTAATTTAGGTAAACACCTAAATAAGCAAAATAATGAAATAAAACTGTCCACACAATTCTTTCTACCAAAAACTAGCTAAGAATTAGTTTAAGAACCATAAATTTATACTTGTGAGTACAGAAAATGGAATTAATATTAAACTATAAAAATGTACATTTATGATGAAAACTGTATATAATTAATATTTATAGTTAAACATATAATATCATATAAAATTTAAGTTTAAAAACGTTTCTCCAAAATATCTAAGATAAGTCAATTCGATTCATTAAGATATTTATAATTGAATGGCATTAAACTAAAAGTCTATAATTGAAATAAGCAGATGTCTCTCTAGAGTTGAACATCAGTGGCGTAACTGGATATTAATGGTATTATTAATTTTATTCTTGGTTGTTCAACCTATGTCGGCTATCGAACAAGCACGTGTTAGTTCATTAATCTCATGTTGTAAGCTATTTAATATTAACGTATTATTTAGGTCGTATAGGAAAATTAAATTGCATTTGGAAACTGTACTTGTTTTTGCGTTAAGAGAAAATATTAAACTCACCTATTACCATTTGGCTTGACATTTAACTATCTTAATTTATATAAAAGAACAACAAATTTTGTTATTAGGTATATAATAACATGAAAGTGTATAAAATAGTTTTAAAGCTATAGTAATGAATGATATGTAATAAGAATTTTTATCGTGACTGTACTTGTCGATATTAACATGTTAACAAAAACTTTTATTAATTTAATTTTAATCGGTCGGTTCTATATCTTACTTCAAATAATATTTATTTTTAACTGACACATATTTTTTAGAAAGTAGTTCAAACTCATTTGGAATAGTATATATTTGATAAACTGGAGTTATAGTGGTTCACTTGGATTTGGTAAGTTAACCTGTGAGGAAATTTTAAGGTTTTACATATAAATTAAGTCGAACACAAATAAAACTGAACTAAGCAGTGTTTGTTTTCATAAGACTTATCTTTGTTATTATGTAATAAACGCAGATATGTAAAAATACAAATTCTGTCACTATTTACTTTACCTTAATTTACTCTACTCTACTACTTCATTACTTTATTTATTGCACACTTTATTTTGTCACTTTGCCAAAAAGTTCAATTTAATCTTATAATAATAATGAAGAATTATAATATTTTCTAATGACATCTTTAACTTAAACTATCTTTTATCAATTCTATCACTAACAAAAAATTACTATATAATGGAATGTCTTTCTTTTCATTTTCTGTACATTTTTTAACCATCTTCCTTAGTTACATATAATAAAACCTTATACTATACAATAATTAATTTTTACATAAGAAATTTTATATAAATTTAATATATTATACTTCATGCGTTTTTATTTTTATTTTACATACTAAAACTTCACCTTGACTATTTTAATATCGCACCTTTTGTTTTATTATAGTGTGTTTGTTTACTAATTATTCTTATATTTTCTGGATTATATTACCAAAAGGCAATATGAACGGAATAAGTTTTATTTCTTTTTCAGTACAATTGTTTTATATGCTGAAGCTCAATATAATATATAATAAACACATAAAAATAGTCCTATTATTTTTAGTTGTTTAAGGAACAGATAATCACTAAAAGGAAAATACAATCAAATGTCGGAAGTTAGTTTGTAATACGTGATTTGGGAATAGATTTAGATACTTTCTTTTATTTGACATTAGCAATCAGAAGTGGAGCGCGACCGATGTCACGCATGAATCTGAGTCTTGTGATTTATGGACTTAGACAAGAAATTTCTATTAAATGATGTAATAGCAATGTAAAGTTATTTAAGCATTTTTTTCATTATTTTTTTCATAAAGAAATCGACAAACCGTCTTCTATTTGCCGGAGGTATCTTTATTTTAGTATTCTACATAAAATGGACAAATCGTTATCATCATATAAAGAAATAGCTATTGAATTTTTTTTAATGTTCGTTCCGTGTATAAACTAATCATAGAAACAACATAACATCAATAATAAAATCAAAATCTGACTTATTTAGATATCTTTAACAATAGAATGGTATCCGAACAGACATTTGTATCAAATAACAAGTCTGTAACGGGCCTTTGATGTGCTTATATTACTCATCGTGTCATTAACCGACGATGCAAATCATGATTAACCAGTTATGTTAAATGAAGGTCGAATAAACTTGATATTTTTCTAATTAACACGCGTTTCCATTTCAAGATCTACTCCATATTCATCGGACATCTTATAAATATACATTTTATGAAATTGAAATCTGTTTTGAACTTAATAGAACTGTTAACTGTCTTGAATAGAATGTATGGTATACAATTGTGTTATAATCTAAAACAACTCAATACAAAAGTATGTAATCAATCTTTTTTACATCGTTCATATCATTAAGATTATGTTAATTTAATTACACTATGATTAATTATTTTTCATATATGTACATGTAAGCTCTGGTTTAACATGTAACGTATTACATAAGGAAAGGTAGATAATAGTTTTGATTTTGTTTCAACATTTTCGTTCACACATATTAGTTAAATCGACTTTATATATATTCATGTATTTAATAAAAGCTACAAACCGTTCTGTTTGTTATTATGTGCAATATATATATCATAACATTTTCATTGTATTATCTTTTTTATTTGTTTAGCAATTTGGTTGATTGCTTTTAGAAATGATCAGTGTTGCTTTTCAATAGTTAATAATAGCAACAACAATCGCTTCCAAAGATCTTTTCAAACTGATATGCAATGTATTCAATACCATTGAATGAAGTTTTCGTTCCAATAATAGATCTGTTGCGAAAGTTAAACAATGAACAAATAATTTTTAAAAGATTATAAATTGCATATAATTTTAAAATACATATATGTATATACATTTAGATATAATAGTTATAGGTTACGATATTTGATCAATTGATTATAATACTATTGTGTTCTTCATCAGTGGGAAAAATATAAGATTTGCGTAAAACCAGGTTCGAAATCTTGTATGTTGTTGTAACAATGACTAATAATATTAATTGCACCCCTCTGTTCTTATAAAAAAATGTTAATAATGTTGCATTACTTGATATTAGATACTTAAAAGTTAAGGCGTGATTTTTTGATATCACGATACAGTTGAATTCTTTTTTTTTATGGTAGGCATTTACACTTTAGGTAACTCAAGTCAAAGTGAATAATTGTGTAAAATCAGTTGCAGAAAAGAATAAATTTGACCTAAAAATGTTAATTTCAATCGATTACAAATTAAACATTATGGTATGCTTATATAGAACCTTTGACTTTTCCAATTTTCTGTGACCGGTGGTAACGTGACATGCGATAGATGAATGAAATAAAACTTAAGACAATGTAACTGTCAATGTAGACTCTCTTTATTAAATTAGCCAAACCTTAGTAATTTTGACTAATCAGTTAAAGTTCTGTTTTATTTTATAAACATATGAAAGAGAATAATTTTGGATGTTGCGATTGCATACATTATTCATATAATCCAATATAATTATTGGGTAATTTTATTTGGTATTGAATTAACGAATGATCTTTTATACCTATCATAATTAAATTTACTGATAGTTTCCCGGGGCTAGTTTTGTTTTTATAAAACTCTAATAAACTACTAATTTAATGATAACTAATAACAACTATAATTGATATAAGAAGGAAAACGGTATTTTGTTTTCAAAAACCTACACCTGAATTCATTATTTTATAGCATGAAAATTACACTCATAATAGTGTGATAATTCAATGAGCTGTTAAATATTATGCATTATTTTTCGTAAGTATATTTTTAGTATCATAAACTCGACCTCAGATCTTAATTTCTAATAACCTAAATACCGATAATCAGAACGAATTGATTTATAAAAGGGTAAGGCAAGTGTTGCGACAATAGAAGTCATGTCACGGCCGCGCCTATTGGTGAATGTCTACATATGTGTTACTCGAATCCAATATGCCGCCATATACGGTCACCTAAAACACCACATTCTAACCACACAATTGACTAGTTTAACTTTGGTAACTATTATATCTGGTTCACTTAATATATTTGTATTTCCCTTTAGACAAATATATAAAGACAAATAAAAATAAGAACCATATATCATGAAGTATCTCGATTTTAAAGTATTGTTTGTAAATCATAAAATTTAATTGGTAAAAGTTGATGGAAATTAAAATATTGCGTTCACGCATTTCGTGTGTTTTGCAATTAAGATTGCTTTTAAGAGATACAAGATTATATATTTTATCCGTCCTTAATCTGACAATATATGTTGGTTAACAAATAAAAGTATATATAACAGAGATTTTGCTTTTACCATAACGTTTATAAAAATTATTATTTCATTTTGAACAAAGTTTTTTATCAACCTTTTTTTGTTAAGTCTATGGTCTTTTTTAAGGATCTAAATAAAAGAAGTCATTATAATTTTAAGAATTTAATTTTATGAAATTAAAATATAAAAAGAAATTAATCTAAAAATGTAAGCACAGAAAATAGTCTTTTCTGTATGATACGAGTATCAATTTAAACGAAAATGATAATAATAATTTGATCTTCCTTTGACTTAAGCGTTATAGTTCTTAAAGTATCCCATAGAACAATTTCTCTGTATAATATTGATTATTTCGCAAAATAAAAATATGAGACGTGTAATCAAAAAAAAAACGTTAACATTTTTGCTGTTAAAATAATTTTCACTTTTTATCTCAAATGTTAAAGCGGTTAGAACGTCCTTGTAATACACGAGGCCCACACTCGCTCCAGTTTAAATACTTTCACTATCATTGTGCGATCTCTTGCGCAAGTATAAGTTGATACCGCCTGTCGAATTAACAATTGCTCAATTATCGATTGTCTTTGTTAAACATATGTCTTCAAAATTATGTTTCTATTATCAATGACAGTGGTAATTTCAATGAAATAAACTTTTATGTTCCATGATTTTATTAAACAAAATAACTTACTAACTATTATTTAAAAATATTTAAACAATAACTAGTTTAAACAAATTGGTTGCCTATAACTAATGGACTTAATAAAGCTAGTAGCAGTCTTTTTGATCAGCAATTAGGGCATTATTAACAGATATGTTTCTCGTTTCCTATATAAGAAGAATTTACATATACATACATACGTTAAGTAATTCCAACTAAAAAAAACCTAATCTAGTTTGTATTTAAAACCTAAATATCAAATATATCGAAAATATTTATTGCTGGTTGTTTTTTAATTATTTTCTTAACAACTTCATTCGGATTCGAAGTCCGCGGTGGTTTGTGATAGCGATCATCATCATACCCATCATCGAATTCCTCGTCGTATCCCGTATTATATTCCGGATGATCTATAACCCTAGGCGGCTTTCTGTGTTTCTTCTTTGGAACTAGAATATAATCGTCGAGCTCATCAGGCTCGTAATAGTCTGGTTTTTTCTGAGGCTTATATTTCTTCTTTGGTCTTGGTGTATCGTAATCTAGATATGAGCTTTCTGGAGGTGGAACATTTGGGTATCCGTGTTTGTTTGAAGACCATTCGTATTCATCTGGTTTAGAGGATTTAAATTTGTCACTGCTCTGTTTGTATCGCTGAACTACTTTTTCCAATTCCATATTTGATGCCTCGCTCATATATTTGTCGTAATCGTTAGCGTACGTATCAGAAGATGTTAACGGGGGATACTTTTGCTTACGATAATCAGATTCTGCTGTTTTAGGGTAGGGATACTTTTGTTTTTTATTCTTATTTTTGCAATTTGGATCAAATTTAAATCCAATATGCGATGTAGCCTCGGGAGTTAATTCATCATGGGGATGTTTTATTGAAAAACTATGAGAGTAGTCACTGGGTTCATAATCTATGGGATGTTTTGGTCGCTTAACGAAAGTATAATCATCAAATATGGACTCATACGGATGTCTTCTTTTCTTCTTTTCTGTTGATTTATAGAGAACATCTGTATCAGCGTCTTCTGAAAAATCGTAATAGCGATCGTAATCTCTAAGGGCTTTATCTGCCATCATCGTCTCATCATTAACTTGTAACGGCTGTGTGCCATCGTTATTAACTGTCGCTGTGAAGCCATGTTGTGGACTTGCTGAATACTCTACAGTTCTGATAGACCCATCCGGTTCTAAAAAACTGTAGTGACCTTAAAATTAAATAAACATTTTATTAACTTGAAAATAATCTTTCATATAGTTGAGTTCTAAATCAAGACATCTGCTTAGTAATCATAAAAATTGTAAACAAATACAAGGAACGTGGAATAAAAATATATACCTTTGACAGAGTCACCATCTTTGGATTCCCAAACTGTCTTAATATCACCAGTTTCTGTATCAGCGACGTCATAGCCGTAGGAATAACTTGGATTTTCCTGTAAAATCAAACGTTCAGAACATAAATATAATTTAATACATTATATTCCGTAATTATGTTAAACTATAATAAAAAAAACTCATCTAGGAATGTGTTAAATGATAGTTTGCGTGCGTTGACTCCGTATTTTACTTATTATAATATTCCATCGCATGTCAGTTCATTATAATTCATTATTCTAAATCAGCATTCAGTTTTTTTTAAGTTTTCATAATAGTTGGTATGCTACTTGGGTAATGAAGACGAAAATATGTGAGAAAACTGATCGATTTAAACATCTATTAGTAAACACTTTCAACACTTTCAGTTTGATACGCTTTTTGAATATAGATACATTTTTTTGTGGGCCTTACCAGAGAATTTAAGATTTATTGCTTAAATGACATTGAGCTGACATTAACGGTTTAAATTTAAATTAATATAACATGCTATACGATTGTAGGAGTAACATTATTATATCATTAATCTACTATAAATTGAATCAAAATTATAACACGGCAATTTTTAAATATTAACGTGTAAAGATAAGCTAATCTAAACCTATACAGTATACATTCAGCATCTTCAAAAAAATGTTGCATCATCAAATTAAGCACTGAAAATCTTTAAAACTTTAATTCATGCCTCTATTTTGATACGAACTATTTTGCCTCTATTTTGCCTCTAAACAAATTTATAACCTGAGTCAAAGTACGATCTTATACTCAAAGAAAAAATATTTCAATTTCAAATAATGAACTTATTAAGCAAAATTTATTATGATAATCGTATAATTAATACAGCGAAATCTAAAATATAACTGATTATAAACAACACACGCCTCTCTCAAGTTCAAGATGAGCAACACGCATCGCCTTATCCAATGTCAATGACAGAAGTTGACTTTCATTCCTTCCCGTTAGGTACGTTCACTTTTTATTCATAAAGCAATTATACGTATTATACGTTTTTTATTTCGCTTTTAAAATTTATAATTAAATACAAATAGTTATTAGTAATCGTTTGTAACAAATAAAATTACTGTCTTTTATACTTTCACTTGATTTTTAAATTAAGATAATGGGACTATAAAGTGTTTCATTTGCTTTAAATAAATTTAACGAGTTAGTATCGAGAAACGAGGGTAAGTACTGCTTGCATAACTGGTCCTTAATATTATGAAATCAAAAAATACTTTCAATTAACTAAAATTGTGAACGTACTTAAACTTAGTTTTAAAAAAAATTAATTATATTGTGGGCCATATTTTGTCTGCCTTTATAAAAATATATAATAATAAGAAATTGTATCTAGTTCTTTCAGTATGAGTTTAATAATGACAATAAAGCTAGTAATGAGAATAATAGAAGTATATTTATCTTTAATAGAAGTTCGCCGGGTCTTCTAGTATTATTATATAATTATATATTTATGGAATATTTATTTATGTATCGTATATATATTGTATTTATTTTTTTATGTATTAAGTAATTTGTACACCCCTACCATCCTATCTCTCTCCTC
>DVQO01001008.1:0-11686 GCA_018231785.1 Danaus gilippus
ATTTCTGAATGTAAAATAACCATCTACATCTTTACAGTGCAATAAAGAGTATATATATAAACTGATCATATAATTTCTTACTTTTATGAAAGTTTAGTTAACATAAAAATATGCTATCAAAAATAAGTAATATTAATTTATTAATTTCTAGGTTTTGTATAACAGCTATTGTTACAAAAGCATATTTTAATTGTTAAAAATGTACACTAAGCTTTATGCTTCATAATCGACATTCCTATATATGTGAAACTGTCTTGTGCCTTCGTTTTTGTCATTTACGTCTTTGTCATTTTAGTGGTAAAAATAGTTTTGAGTACATATTAAGTTAAAAGTAAAGATAACGTATTAAAATATATATTTTGCTGTGTTATTTTTTTTTTTGTTAATTGATTATGTGAGGGTATGGTATACATTTAATACGTGGGGAATTTGTTGACCCACTTTTCAACAGGTGTATGTCATAATATAGCCCTTGTTCTAGTAAAAATGAATTGACGCGTTACATATTTTTTAAATAAAAATTGTTTTCTTTAATCATTCTTACTTTAACTCTTGTTCTGTACAAACAAGTGATTGTACTAGTGTCGTTTAGTTAGTTAGTTGCCTTAGAAATTAAGTTTTAATGAGGGACTAACTTAAAATTATTGACAAACATATTGACGATGTCAGTATTTCGGTACTAAATTAAGTAACTATCTTTAATTTTTGTTCTAAACTTAACATTTAACTAAAATGGGCCTACTTATATCGAAAATTTGGAGCTTGTTCGGGAACGAAGGTAAGATTCGAGTGTGTTAGTTCACAAATTAAGATAATATAATTAGATAAGATAAAGCGGGATCATCGCGTCCTTGTAGAGACTGACAAGAGAAATGAATTTATTTAAATATTATATAATGTAAAGGCGTATAATATTTCATTATAACAACAAATCATCAAAATATACTATTTATTTATTTTATTTTCTACTTTGATCAAGGAAGGTCCAATCAATAAATATTAATACATTCACTAATTAAATTGCTGTTGTTTTTCCAGAACACAAGTTGGTACTAGTGGGTTTGGACAATGCTGGTAAAACAACAATCTTGTACCAGCTGTTGTTGGGGGAGGCGGTTCATACTCGACCCACCATCGGTTCTAATGTAGAGGAAGTTGTATGGAGGAACCTTCGCTTTGTTATGTGGGACCTCGGTGGACAGCAGAGCCTCAGATCGGCATGGAACACTTACTACACTAACAGTGAAGTGAGTACTAGTCATTATACGGGTTCATTATAATAAGGCTTGCTAAGTTTATGACACAGATTACAACTGGTTTCTTAATGATTTTATTAAGTATTCCTGCATTGCTGCGCAGTACCAAAAGCCAAGCGAAATACCAAGCTTTGACCATATGTATTTTATTTTAATTCCATATTCATGTAGCCCTGCTAATCTTGTATTTGTATTCTGCAAGTCAACTACATACTCCTAATTATCATAGCTGGTGTGTTGTAATAGTTTTTAAGCCACCATATCACATGTTTTTGGCAAATGACAATTTAAAGTTTTTCTGTTCTTTATTTATAAGTACAAATGTGTTTAGCACAATTATCAGTTATTGAAGTCACTTATTGCTTTTGGCATACAAGAATTAGACTTTATTTCAAATATATCTTTGAACAATTATTATATTTACATATTATCTTTTGTATAAGTAGTAATTATGATTAAGATCTTCTTGCTTTAGAAGTTTCTTCAATGTAACCAATGTTTGTGTGTGTGTAAATGCTCAAATGCATCTATAATAAGTTTTACAACATCATGTTACTATGCAGTATATCTTCAAAATTGTACAATAGAGAGTATATAACAAATGTGTATAATGTATTTCAGTTCATTATAATGGTGGTGGACTCGACCGATCGTCAGAGACTGGGGATCAGTCGTGAGGAGCTTCACCGGATGTTGGCTCACGAGGAACTCAGCAAGGCATGTCTACTAGTGTTTGCTAATAAACAGGTAATGTTTGTTATAAAGATACTATACAATATTATAATTAATACTGGACAGGGCAAATTGTCTCCTATGAGTTTTGTAATAAAGAACAGTTTCCAGTGGTTTTTGTTATCATCATTTATATAATTGGCCTTGATTTTTATATTTTCGTGATTGTTTGGCTTCCAACTCTTTTAACAAATGTTTTTTAATAACAATATCAAATACAAGAAAATTTAAATTTTTTATGATTTTCCAGACTTAATTTGCTTAAAGTAAGCTCAATGGATATTTAAATCAAAATAAGTAATTGTAGTCTCTACTAATTGATATATTTGTTAAATGGGTGTTTGTCCTCATTAATAAAGTGATCTAAACTATTAACTCATACAATAAATATTCACACTTTGTGTTTTAAGTACCTAACAGTAGAACCAGTTTTACATAAATTATTATAGAAAAGTCTAACATATAATAATGTTATTTTGTTAATAACATCACATTTTTTTTTATAATTGACGCTACTATGGTTATAATTAAATTTATAATTCATTTATTTCTTACTCATACATAGTGTTTAACTCTCTAGCTGGCTCCATTGATTTTGATGATGTTTGTAAAAGGCTCCATAAAAATCTACTAAATAAAATATAATACATGTCCCCTCTACATGACATATAAATTTCGTGTGAAGTAAACATTGTTTTAAGTATTGTTCGTCTCTTTGTGTTAGGATGTGAAGGGGTCAATGACCGCGGCGGAGATCTCCCAGCAGCTGGACCTCACCTGCATCAAGCAGCATCCCTGGCACATTCAAGCCTGCTGCGCTCTCACCGGCGAGGGGTAACGACGACACACACACACACCTTATATCGCTCATCCAAAAGAATATTGACGTAATTACGTTTTTGTGATTTTTCAGGACTTCCTGTTGTGTTACTTTAGCATCAATAACATTATGTAAAAAGATTGAGAGAAAAATTAGGATAACTATTACAAAATACCAAATAAAACAAACCAGGTGTACATTGATGACATTTTAGAAACGAAATAAAACAGTAATGACATACTAGGTTTGGATATCCCATATGGGAATAAATCATGAATTTAAACAACATTATACTCAATTTGTTTTGTTTCAATTAATCAGTCTAAATTTTATACTTTTTTTATTGTAATAAAAATAAGTTTTATAAAAATCTTGATGAGTTTAAAAACACAAATAAAAGTAATTTTGAAAATAATAAATGTATATAAGTAGACCTGGGTAGTGTTTAAACTTTTAAAGTAATAATGAGATCAAGAGAAATTACAGTTAAAGGTATCTTTAACCGGGTACAATGAGGTACTTGTACCTACTCATATAAGAGTAGCATAATTATTAGTATAAACTGGTAGGAATATAAAATAATATCATAATGATTCATTAATCTAACAATTTTGCTATAAAAATTTGTGTTAATCGTTCACCAGTCTTAATAGTATCTATCAAAATCTTCACGATTAACAAATACGTCGATGTTTCCCCGGAACCGTACGTGAAATAGGCGGAAACCATAACGACACTGACTCTCTGTGTCTGAAACGAATGGAATAACAATTCTGTTGTTTTTACCACCGATAAAACGTGCAAAATATAAAGTTATGCATCAAAAAGTCATTTTCGACTTTTTGGTAATTGTGTCGTTATTCTTTTGGATGAGCGATATATTATACTATCATCATTGAGTCTGTATATGACGTTAGTAGAGTTACTATCTGAACGGTGGGTCACACAGGGCGCACTCTTAAACTGACATGAGAACCTTGGGTGTGACGTCACAGATAAATGACACACTGTTTACAACATTTCAGGTTGCACCTCGGCCTGGAGTGGATAGCGAGCAGGATAAAGAAGAAATGATTGTGACGAGCACGAGACGAGGGCGGCACGACACAGATACAGCTTGTAATAATATACTAACTATACAACCATAAGATACGACTTACGGTTACCTGTTTTATAAAATTGAATCTATTTTGACGAAAGTATTGTAATAAAACTTTTAATTTGTATTTCATTATTTTATTTCGACTAAAATTGGAACAATTCAGATGTCACATTTGATATTGATAATAAAAATAAAAATAGAAGGTCGTTACATCAATAATAACAAGACAACATGTTACAAGAAGTACATGTTACATACATACGGACAGACCGACTGATGACAGACAGGTCGCTAAGACATCAAACAGTTATAACAGAACCTATATATATATGTAGAGAGTCCCGACTATTGTATGAGATTACATCTTACATCTAACACTGAGATTGTTGAATACAGTTTGAGGAGTGGGGGGAGGTGTTACATGTACATACATTATAAAGACAACTAGCTACTAGTGTGTGACTCACACGTATCATATAATAAAAACGTTCCCGCAAGATCTGTAGACGACTTAAAGTAACAAACTTACAGCTAACAAAATATATTTACACTTGAAATTATATACAAATAAATAAAGCGTCATTGTATGTATCAATAAAGACACTTAACATTACATGGTAAATCTTCAAACAAATATATAAAGTTTAAATCGTCAAAATGTTAAATATATATATGTATGTATGTATAAATGATCCGCGGCCGTGAGTGGCGCCGGGCGCGGCTCACAGCCGGCGAGAGACTCTAGAACATCCTCACCGACAACACCGCAATAACAGCGACGGAGAGGAGCGCACGTTATAATACACTCACTATAGTATGAAGGACACACACAGTTATAATAATAATTGATACACGACACTAACAGTGGCTGGAGAGAGGTTTAACACTACTTAAACAAAACTATTAACGACTACCACAACCTCGTGCGGACAGAGAGTCCCGCCGGTAACAACTAAACACAACAACATATACAACATTTGGTTAACAAGGAGACGCATCACGCGACCTCCCTCACTATAATATAAATAATAATAACTAATGTACAGCGGCTCGGCGAGTGAACATACGAGACATTATTATGACGACGTACAGACTAACTGAGATCCCGTGAGATGTGCTACAACAGATACAAGATCAACGCTAAACAACGAGGCCGTTATAACACATACATACATATGTGTATAATAAACGGCACAGCAAAGACAACTCTATAAAATATACCATTAAAATTGAATATAACAAACATCTGTAGTAAACTGTAGGAAAAAAAATATGTTTTGGTCCTGAGGTAGTTCGCTGTGACACCTCCATCATGACAAGCTACCGTCGCGGGTCGCCTCCCGACAAACAAAATACTATGAAGTATGAACAAGCGCGAAGGGTCTCCTATTAAATATTAAATTCGACTAAAGAACACGGACCTCGGCCATCCCACAGCGACGCGACGTGCGAGTGTGTTACGTTAATATGTACTAACAGTCTTTAGAAGCGTATCTTATATGTTTTAATCTCGAGCGGCTCCACGTGCAGGTCCTGCAGGCCGGCCAGCGCGCGGTGCTCCACCACACCCGTCAGGCTCACCGACGACACGTTGGACACACGCAGGGGCGGGAAGCGGGTGGCGCGGGTGAAGCGAGCGCTCGTTGGCGGAGAGGGGGAGGGGTGGGGGGCGCGCTCCCCCACCGAGCAGCTGTGAGCGGGGCGGTGCAGCACCAACAGGGCGGAGTCGGTCGGCAGCTGGTCGAGGGCGGGGTCGGACATGGTGCGCAGGGTGAGGAGGTGGATGTCTCGAGGGAAGTCCTGCACGAACACGTGCTCGTGTCGGATGACCACGTCGCCGCCCTCCACCTCGCTGGAGTCCACCAGATACACGTTGACCGGGTAGTTGAGGTGTCGGCTGAGTCTCCCGGCGGCATGCGAAGGCAGCTCATATTCGTTGCCCGCCTGCCCCGGCCGGAAGTGTCGCTCGCTGAGCACGCCGGACACGTGAGCGTCTCTCTTGTCGCGCGCGGTGTTGGCACGGTCGCTCGTCTCGCGGGTAGCGGCGGAAGTCGGCTCCACTAGCAGCCAGTTCTTGAACACGGTGGGCTTGTTGTCGACGACCCCCTCTCCTATGCCGCGGTGATCGTCGTACAACGTGCGGCGGTCCATCATCAGCTCCAGCCGGCCGGGCTCGTAGGCGGAGGCTCCCTGCGCGTGGTCCGTCACCACCGTCAATCGACTCTCCTCGTCCTGCAGCCAGGCCATAGTCGTGATGGGGTAGTAGTTGGCCTCGATGCCCAACTTGTCCACCTTGACTCTCTTCTGGTACTGGAACCCGTTCTGGTCCGTGTAGAACTCCGGTACTTCTCCGTTCTGTATGTTGGTCTGAAACCTCATGAAAAGCTCGGTCTCCCTGTTCTTGGGCGGGTTTTCGAAATCCACGATGTTCTCAATCTGTACAGCTCGCAGCAGGGCGGGGTCGTCTACGTTGTAAATCTTCAGTGTGTGAACTAGGAAGGGTAAGTAAAAAGTTGTTATTTCAGTGGACACCGGCCCCGAGATGATGACTATGTTGTCGTCCTGCAAGCTGTCGCCGTTCGTGTAAGAGTTCAAAACATTTTTCTCGGGAGAATCATAGTCGGGCATGAACAGGTAGGCTCCGGAATGTCGCTGAGCACTTTGATAGGCCCCGAACTGTATCTCGACTACGTTTCTCTTGCGTATGTCTTTTCTGTATAGTTGTCTCAGGAGGCCGGTGTTGCGGTCGATGAGCAGCTTCAGTACGGAGTTCTCGAGCTGTATATCGCCGGGCATCATCTTCTTGTAGGCGAAGTTGGAGGGTCGCTGCGAGGTGGCGCGGTGGTCGCAGCTGTTGCAGAACACCACCGCGTGCTGGGAGATGTTGCTGTGGTCCTCCAGGCGGAAGGTGACCGCCGTCAGCGCCGGCAGCGTCGCCACGAACAGGATGTCGAAGTTCATGTCGCTGATGACGAACTTTTTGTTTTCGCGGATCTCTATGTTCGGCATGATCTGATACTGCACGTATTCCTTCCTGCGCGTGTCGTACACTCGTACGTTGGTGGTGTTGGATCTAAGCGAGATGACGTCGGTTCTCTCTTCAGTCAGCGGGTTGAACAGAATGACCTGATTCTTGTCCACGTGCGACACTTGTAACTGCCGCGGCTGCTTGCCGTACGACTCCCACTCCATCTGACTCTGGAGCACGCTCTGGGAGTGAAGGGACTCGTCGGCGACCATGAGGGTGGTGAGAGCGGTCTCCTGGAGGCGGATACAGTGGTAGAGGCTGGTGAGCAGCTTGGTGCCGTAGTCCGTCATCACCGTCGACTTGGAGGTGCCGGTGATGGCGTCGTGGTGTTGGAAGAGGCCGAGGTTCCTGCGCGCGGTCACCAGCTGCTCGTAATGCTTCTCCAAACGCTTCTCGGAGGCGATGAGTTTCTTGTTTTTGGATTGCGACACGTAGTTCGAGACGAGAGTGAACAGAATCTCCGCCGTCCGTAAGTGATGCTCGAACTGTCGCGCCAATATTTTGAGGTAGGGCCGCGTCGTGAAGTAGCCCGACCAGTAGGCCGGCTTGCCTTCGCTGAATATATCGGAGTAGACGAAGAAGTCTCCCTTGAGCACAGGGATGTTGTCGTGTCTCTCCTTCATGGCGTTGAAGTAGTCGAGGGGTGTTCCGAAGGAGATGTCGGCGTTGAACATGTCCTTCCGCTCGTTGATGTAGTTGAACATCTTCATGTAGTTGTTGTACTGCGCGTCGAACTCCGAGGCGTGCTCGTATCTGAAGTCGTCCCCCAGCGGCACCAGCGCCACGTTGTGCGGCGTCAGTGAGCCGACCCGCTCGTACTCCTCTAACAGTGTCCGCGCGCGGCTCTGTACGTTCTGGTCGGTGATCTCCTCGTACTTGGCCGTGTACTCGGAGTACTCGCCGGGGATCTTGCGGAAGTCGTAGCCGAGACAGACGGCAGGGTGCGGGCCGCACGTGCTCTTGATGGAGTAGATGTCGAAAGGTTGGTTGTGAACTATCAGCGAGGGTTTGCGCGAGCTCCAGCCCGGTGCCCAGTGGAACTCCTCGATCTGTTTCCTCGCCAGCCACTGTTTCCAGGCGTAGTGTATCCGTTGTATGATGGCTCCCTCCAGCCCGCTCAGCTCCAGTAGGTGAGGGACGGTGGGCCCGTGACCGAACGGGTCGATGGACCATCCTATCCGCGGCACCGTCCCGAGGTTCGTCTTCACCCACTGGTGTCCTGTACATTACAAACAGTACATTATATAAGGTCGCGTGTACACCGCCTATACACCACCACCGTCTGTACACCGTCCGTCGGTATGTAAACAATGTATCACCTTCAATGAACTGATCCACGAGCGCGTATATGTGTGTGCAAGCCTCGTCCGGCATCACCCAGCCGCCGGTCGTTATCTCCAGACGACCTTCCTTGACTAACTTCTTCAGCGCCTGAAAACAATGTTAAGAGAGGTTAAGTAAACCTGGAAGTAATCATTATAATAATAAACTAACATACACCTCTCATCAGATAACTCCATCTTTATTGTTAACTGATAAGTTATAAAAGTTATATATTCTTCGTACTTATAAACAATATTATTATTGATACTGTTCGACATAGACACCCCTCGACCGTAGACACATTCTAAGCCCCGGACTACACTCCGGTGTACTGCGTCACGTCCACAGTTTATACACAATATGTTATGATTAAAAACAAATATGTACCGAATTATTTATATATATATATATATAAATATGTTAATAAATATATTCATACAACTCATCAACATCGGTTATATAATTTTTCTATATATTTTTATTGTTGTAATCATTATCGGCCATGTGTCAGTCGGTCATTGAATGTTCGACGTGAAGGATGTCTACACGTTCATTGAAACATGATAGCGTATCTTCGAGGAGTGTATGTGGCAATTAAAACGCTCATCTTACATACTATTATCGATGTCAAGCTGTATAGAGATGCTGTAATGCTACTGCTAATGTAATGTACCAATGCCATCTGTACGAGATCGCTTTAACTATTTAGTTCAGTGGTCGGTTGCAGTATAGTTGCATCAGAAGCGCATTACGAAGTGCAGGGCGACTGTAGTTAGAGGTCGCTCTCCTCACTTATGCGATGAGACGTGCGCTCAGAATAACTTGAACCGATACAACACTGGACTCAAACATATTCAGAGTAATCTAATAAAACGAGTTTAATACTTCAAAATATATTTACTGCTTTTTATAAAAACCAATTGCTTAAGCTAAATAATAATGATATCACAGCATCATAGTTTAAGCCCTCCACCGGCCGTGAGCCACCAGCCACCAGTCAGCAGGAGTCAGTGACCAGTCACCACCTCTCTATCTACGAGTCGTCCTATCGACGTGCCGTGTGTGCGTGTACCTTCTGTTTGACGGGGTGCGAGCGCTCCCACCACTCGTTAAGGAAGGATATCTCGCTCCAGATGAAGGTCATGTTGGGCAGCTGGTGCAGCTTGGTCACCATGTTGTTGATGATGTTCTTCGTCTTCCACTCGAAGTACTGCTCGAAGGTCTTCAGCCAACCGGGGTCGTTGTGGGAGTGGGGCACCACGATCACCTGCAACACAGAACATTATATATGTACATCATAAATAACGTATGTATGTACATTGTACGTACTACGACATACGAGCCTCAATCTAATTTGAAATCTCCTACCATGTAATTGAAGTTCAATTCGCATTGACCAAAACACTAATCACAGACATAGTTGTTCGTCTGTTGTTGTCATGTAACAACAATTAATTACAACTTCAACTGAAACTTATTTATACAAGTTATTAATAGTTGTTGAACTCGTTCGTCAGATGGCGCTAGTGATACGTTCGTCTGTAGCTCGTCAGTGTGTTTGGAATTTCAAAACAAACAGTTTGTGGTGTGTGTATCGTCTGAGCCTTCTCTGTCTGTCAGAGAGAAGTTTGACATTATTATTAGTTTGTCTTGTCTCGTGAGTTGGTCAGAACTACAATAGAATACGGAACACAGAACTCTGCCTTCCAGTGGGACGATTATAGTTAAAGAATATGGACGGGACAAATTTTAGACTTGCTCTTTGACTTGACCTGATCCTACAAAAAATGAAGTCGAGAGAAATGATACAACTTAATACGGACAAAATATTAAGAAAAGCTTTTTATATGAGGAATGTAGCAAACGAGCAGACGGGCTACTTGATGGGCAGTAGTGACCGTCCTCCATGGACGTGTGCAACGTAAGAGATGTTGCGGTTGCGTTGCCAACCTTAGTTTTTGAGGAGGTAGGTTGTTGGGTGGGTTGTCGGGTGGCGACCAGTTCGTGTTTAAAACAAACGAGACAATACAAACAGCTAAGACTTCCATTACCATCAGTATGACACTCTATAATGTTATATATTAGTAAGGTTTATTTGTTTTCGTCCCCAGCACAGATGACGTCACCCGAACACCCGATCATTCATTAAGCATTCATTTTCACATTTCACAACACAATCGCCTCGCTGATAAAACTGACACATGGATATTAACTAGCCGTAGGGCTTATAGAAGTCAAATTATTAACATATACAGCAATTAAATGAATCTATGAACCATTATGAAAAGCTTAATTTGTGAGCTCATATTGTAATGTTAAATCGCAATGCGGGGTTGAAACAGTTATAAAGACAGATCAAATATAAAGACTCCTGTTTAATAAAGTCGTTTACCTTTTCATAGTCATAGTTGAGTTCTGTTTCGCAAGCTTCAAGACGTCATATAATCCAGCGACGTTATAAGGAGACCGGTAGTAAGTGAGTAAGAGTATATTAATAATAATTATTAAGTAACAGTCACCTTGAGTCTCGGACGGCGGGAGTCGTTCTTCATTTTCTCGTAGCGATCTTCAAAGGATTTGTCCCAGAACTCCTTACTTCGCAACCAACTCGGCTGGAATTAATAACACGGTTACTTTATTAAAACGTCAAAGACGACTCTTGTAATTTCCTTTAATCCGACGGACTAGTTATGTTCCGCTACTTGTCTTGTTCATGCTCTCTATTGTAATGTTTTAAGCGAAGAAATGTAACACAATAATACCTCCGCAGACAGCAACAGGGTTTGATCTCTACGATAAAATGAAAAGATAGTTTCATAGAGAAAATCCGAATGCCGCAGTTTATTTCAGTGTCCGCCGTCTTTAATTATAATCAAATGGATCAAAGTTGAATTGTTGAAGTGAACAGAGTGCATCGCTGTACAAAGTAAAGGCAGGTAATGGTACATATGTACTACATGTTGAGTGTAGAGATGTTGTCTCTCAGTGGGAACTAGGTACCGTACCGCGCCGGTACAAGAGATGAAGAGACCATGTTACTAAATTAGTTTTGGGGAACAACGACCATTTAATCAACTAGCCATACAAGAGAGGACATATTAGATCTACATACAATCAGAGAGTAATTTACTACCGTCGAACATACATGCTGTTCGTGCATTATCAAACGATACAATACAATACAAATATTACGTAGTCTACATAAATAGAATACCTTATATGATATTGGGTGAAACGAGGATAAATATTTGTCATGAGAAGTCATTACAAGGACGATATTTCCGGCAGAAATAATGACGTTGAAAATCTAAGTAAGAGTTGGAAAAATATAAGTCAGTGGTGGCCCAGTGGTTAAAGGGCTCGCCTCTCGTTACCGAGGGCGCGGGTTCGATCCTGGCCCGGGCAAGTACCAATGTGATTTTTCC
>DVQO01001009.1:0-11685 GCA_018231785.1 Danaus gilippus
TGTTTAATAATATCTATACACAGTTAACAAGGTAACAAGGTGAGATATGTTTAGACAAATTGATTAATAGATTTAATGGTACGTTATAAACGTTCCGATGGAATGAATACGTAATGCATTACAAAGTGCTTCGGTAAACAGTCGTCATTGAAGCAAGCTCAATCAATCAATCATCCAAGCAACGCACGTCGCACTGCGGGTAATGGATTACCTATATTCTAATGTATGATAAAATCTTAGCTTTGAATATATGTATATATAGTCATATATACATACAAATTATATCTATTATATAAAAAGAAATGTACAAAACTTATTTATAGTCTATCTACATTTTTGGATTACAGTATGTAATATATGAATGTGTATATACATATATTTTTTTAAGAGTCGCCTCTTTCTATTATCAACTTAGTATAAAGTAAGAAAGAATTAAAGCGAATAATAAAATAAACAATTATATAAAAAATGTGTAGGATTCAAGTCAAGTCAACAAATAATGCAGCATTTCAGTCAGCGAGATAATTAGAGTCGGATGTCTGATTGTTGGGTAGAAAGAAAAATCTCTCTAGTTCGAGACGCAATTAGACAGATGGTTCTGTATAAATCTTCAGAGATGTTTTTGTAAATCTCATAACGAAAAAAACCACTACCACGTTTTAATAGAAATAGGTTAAATTTCTGTACATTTTTAGTAATTTTTTTTATTACTCAGGATTTCTGACTAAGAATCTGCTTTTCATATAAAAATTAAAGTTTTATTTCTACATACTGTTTATTAATTTAAGAAAATTTTCTTTATGGTAATAATATTTGAAATAGACTTTTCTGACCATGTTTTAGTTTATGGGTTTCCTAAAACGCCACAATACTCTAAAACAGCTTTTGTAAATTGTGTTTTTCTTCGTCTAGGAGGTAGCGGGAAAAGGTCCCCTCATTTGTTACCCGGCTCAAATTAGGACTTAATTAGCTCAAAGATTTACTTTTTGTATAATTAAATTACCATAAAACCTTTCTAGCTTTGTATATGTATATACAAAACATATGTATGGAAATTAACAAATATAAAATTGTAATATTACTGAAAATATTAAAACGATGGTACAGAAAGAGATTAATAGTTCCGGGTTCTCTATTTTACACATATATCAGGGTTAAAATAGGAAAAGTAAATATCTAGGATTTTCTCACAGAATTGACACAGTTATAATATCTACATATATTTTGTTATTAATAAATATACATACATATTTGTATTTCCGTTTGAAAATATAAATCATATCATATTAAGTGAAAAATCTAAACAAAAAACACATGATTAATTAGTTATCTATTAGGAAGATATATAGTTTAAAAGAAAATCTACAGCTTTCTAAAAAGTCATTTTCCAGCTTGAGAAATATTTTATACACTAAAAATGAATACATTAGGACAATATATTTGTGTCACTTTACAAGCTAATAAAAAGTTAACACGTGTAACCTCACTTCGTATTTATTACGCTCAACACAAACACAGTAAGGATGCGACTGTTTTAATCAGGCTAAGCGATAGCGATTTTTTTTTCATATTATTTTCTCATACACAATTTATACGACATTTTTCACAGTAACTTTTGTACATTAAAATATTTAAAGAACTGTCTTTCATTAATTAAAATATGTGTTATATTAAATAAATATTTTCATTATAATGAACAAAATAAATTGCTTAGCTCAGTTTACGGTGATATAACAGGAGCGTTAGCATCTCATGCGTACGTCCCATAGTCGTTTGTCAAACCAACCATTCATCTTCTTCGTTCATTCGTCAATATGTCCATATGCCTATACAAAACCCATAATGTACCGAACTACGCTGAATGGGTAAATTGGTTCTGACGTGTATTGAAAATGATGTCTTTAGTTTGTAACAATTTCAATATTAAAATTGAGTGTTCGTTACGAGTTTTGTTCATTTGAACAGAGTATAAAATATAAATTACATAGTAACGTATTTGGTTGTTTCAATACACATTCTTCAATTTAATGGCGACAAATAAATTATTTTACGACTTTAATTTTTAAAATGTATACTACTTAATTTATTAGGAACGGTTGTACTTATTCCAAATAAATAATTATTTAGGTATGTAGTACAAAAGGAAGAAACTTTCTTTATACAATTTATTTTGTCTTCATCAATTTAGACTTTTGAATTTTATTTCTAGAGAAATAATGCTTTTTCTGAATTATATTACCAGTCTGTTAGTCTTCGCTGAATTGACAGAGGCCTGGTGTCAACGTGAATACATGATGTAACGACATCTTTAACATATTTTACGGCTGTCAACCCACTCAATTGTGTTTGGAAAATGTAATATAGTACAAAGTACGAGAGAGGAATGATGAATTTATATTATGAATACGATAGGAGAATTTTCAATTTAAAATATTCTTTTGAACAAAAAAAAAATTGTATTTTATTGTTTAATTTATAAAAATTTTAATGTATTTTTATTCATTGTTTCATTCATCGTAAATGTAACATAGATTCAATGTTATTCATCTATTCAAAATAGCCACAAAAGATAGCTTATGTGGATGGCTATCCAATGTCAGTTGCAAAATTGCAATTTTGTCAATGCAAATCGCAATGCTACATTCCATTACTAACAGTTCTCTCATTTTCATTTTATGCTTCTTTTAAAAATTACCTTATCGATAAATTACTCAATAATAGCATACATGAAACATAAAACAAAACATATCATTGACTGTATTTAATATTAATTTTAGTTACATAATTTTGAAATATGTTACAAGTATCTGTCAATTTTATTTGTATTATCATGTCTCTTAGTAAAACTTTTCTATTTTCTGTAAACGTGTATTAGTTTTTATAGTAGAGGTAACGAACGAATGAAGGTATGTAATGGAATTCGCAATCACAATGTTGATAGGATTACTATAGAACTGTAGGCTTCAGATACTAGTTTCAATGAGCAATCCATAATTGATGGAACGAAATGATGCCAGAACAATTTAAATTATTGACGTTAATTTCTTGATGATTTCATTTTATATTCTGTTTCATAATATATCTAGTATGCATATCACGTATATTGGGACTTTTCTGAATTTAAAAATAAAATTAAACACTAGATTTTACATTCATAATATTAAGTAATTAACAGTTTAAACAATTGCTGTAAAGTATTAAAAAAATATAATTTTTATGAGGACTGTTATATTGATGTACTTTAAAATGATATAAAATATATCAAATACCAATATATTTAAAGATTTATCTTAGATCATACTTTGTGGTTCATGTATAAGTGGTTCATGTATAAATAGTCTAAGTGGAAACGTAATTTCCATTAATATCTCAAAAACAATTTTTATCAAATAATCTTAAAGAAAAGGGACAAAGAAATAGTACTTTACTAAGTAGATTGACTGTACGTCGTTAGTAAAATACTTATTTGATAGTTGCGTGTAGGAGTTTTTGTCATGAGTACTTCAGACGAGCGACTGTGAAGGTGTAAAAAGCCACCAAATTCTTTTAATTTGAGAAACTTTATTTGTGGCTTGGCATAAGTATGAATACTATATATTTATAGTGCTATAAATACTATATATTTATAGTACTATTAATATAAATACTATATATTTATAGTACTAAACAAAGTTTGAAATTATTTTTTATTTTCAATTCAAAGGCGTCAAACGAGCTTACTGCATACCTGATGGAAGGTAGTCACCGTCGCTAATAAATATCTGCAACATAACGGATGTTGCGCATATGTTGCCCATCTTGATTGTTGAAGAGTGAGAGGAAAGGGTGGAAAAAGGAAAATGGCAAAAAGGGTGGAAAAAGAAAAAGGAAAAGGGCAACTAGCGCTCCCACTTAACGGACGAAACGCAGACATTTTCGTCTACTACACACCAATCTTCTGTATGAGGGTGGTGCTTTCCCGATCCAGCCGGTCTATGTTCGAGCTACAGTTGACCATAGCTGCGCTCCACCGTCTACAGAATATTAATTATAATTACAGGAACTACTTCCAATATGTCCAAAAAGATGAAGAAAAAAGTGTAGACTAACTTTGGCTGCAAAGTTTGTAAGAGGACAGGATATATAATCTTTCAGAAAAGAAAATCATAAAATTTGTAGTGATTGCTAGAATAAAAATTAAAGCAATAAAGGAAATGTAATATCAACTTAAATTATATGGATTCTTGATAGTGGCTGCACATTGAATAATACATAATAACGTTTGTGTTAAAAAAAAACAAACTTACTTAACGGAAAGTAGACTTTCATCTAAAAATAATATAATTGAAATTTAAGGCAGTCACATCCTAAAAGAATTGGCAAAAATTAACCTTAAAAATTCTGTCTATGTGTTTGCCTTATGAATATGATATGTGTAGCAACGTTTGCAGAGCACGGAGTAATAATGACTTTAAAAAAAAGCAGTTACATAAACAAAGAAGGAATATTTGTATTTTTTGCTGTAAGACTTCATAGAAAACTTAACTATGTCGAAACCTTGAGATTGCACTTGAAAAAAGTAAAGAGCAAAATATTCCTTAAACTAAACATGATAGGTACTATAAAACATAGGTTCAGGTTCATAGGAGCTTGTTCATATGAACGTCAAGGATTTACGAGTACGTACAAATCTTTCAAATAAAACTGTGAATTGTCTAATTTGAAGTTTTCTAAAAACAATGGTATCGAAACAGCTACAAAAGCTCTCACCCTCTGAAATTCTTGTATCGCAAGCCTACTAAAGACATTTAATTGAGATGAATGCGTGAATATGTGGTAAAATATGCAGTTAAACAGGCAACATTCGGGTAAAACTGCCAACCAAATAACCAGGCCAACTTCAAGGTCCAATATTTGAAGAGTTCACTGTAAGACTTGGTTTAAATATAATTACGAAACTTTAAAATTCCTCCTGAAGTATCTTGGTTATGAAAATTTATCAATACATATACAATATACGGTTTTTGCCATTTTATCAGTTCTTTGCAAAAAATTGATGGATGAGAGTTAATGGAAATTTTATAGATCATATCTTTTACAGTATCAAAGTGACAGATAAATAACATTGACGTATGAAAACTCCCAATAAAATAAAAAAAGACGTGGACGAGAGTCATCACAGTTTTCTTATTGCTAGGTGATCTCCTTCATATCTTCCCCATACTATGTGACAGTGGCAAAATATAACGTGCGCATTTGATACTATTAAATAATTTAATTTAATGTAAGTATCATTTAAACCATATATATAATTTAAATAATATTTTTTAGCAGTTCGGTTCTTTAATAGGATAATTCTAGGTTCTTAAGATTTTATAAAGTTTTATAAGAGCTCAATAAACTGAAACGATAATATTTGTTTCTGCAGTTCACAACAATTAAATTGAAAACTGTAGTCTTAAAACGTTAGTCTACATGAGACCAAGGGTTTATTTGCGACAGTCGTACCAAAACAAATAGCGCAAGATCGATGTTTATTTGGGACACTTGTGCTTTGTTGTTGCAAGAACAGGCAAAGTTAAGCTGCGCAAATATTAAATTGCCTTCTTGTTTGATATGGAGGACAAAACATAGACATCGCTTCATATTGTAAGTTTTGTTATTTGTGTTCATAACTTTGTTTCCTAAAAACACATTTTAATTATTGAAATTATTTTAAAATTTAAGGTTAATTTATATTGTCGACCATTGTTAAAGGTGTGTAAGATTAGTAAATATATGTTTAATATTTGTACTTAATTTCACACTTTAATGTTGGTCGTAGTTCTTCCTTATTACTTTATCGTTACAAAACTTCACCCGAAAAAAATAGTAAATAAAAGTGTTTTCAGAAATAACTGTAATATCGTACGGTAAATAAATATACTTCTTATTAAAGCAAACAAATATTATATATAGAAATGGCAAAATTTCATACCGAATTTATTATTCATATATACATATGTATATATATATATATATATATACATAGTTCCCAGCCAATGTTTGTTGTAAATAGTAAATAAAAAGTGTATTTTTGTGAAATGACATATTTTATTAACTTATTATTTTAATAAATATATGTATGTATATACGACTTATTTACCTTTGTCTATACCGAAAATGTTTGTTAAATCAAACTGATTCTTATTTATATTTAAAAATTATATCTAATCATGTACATTTTATTTTTAACTAGATTGGCGATGATTTTAATGAATACAATTTTTCAAAGCACTTTTTTACCATACATTGATTAAAATAATCACAAGTTTTCGAAATATTATAAGATAGAGATATATATCTCCGTGGAATAATTATAAGCAATGGCCTAATCTACAGTCTCTTTTTTGTTCTCAAATTTTTAATGTACCTACACCACACTTTCTTTTATAATACTGTAATCATTTTCACTATTTGATACATAGATAAATACTGGTTTTGAGAAATAAATCCGTAAGTATCTGCTATTAAAACTATAGTATTTCTGTCCAAAATGTGAAAATTATAGAAGATTTATAATTATAGTATATGAAATCATTAATATATATATCATACTCGTACGTTCGAGGTAATTTTTACCAGATACCGAAAACAATATAGCAAATTTTATTAAATAAACAGAAATTATGTTGTATTCAAAGTTTATGTTGTAAATTTATTTATACCCCACCTTTCTATAAACAAAGCTTGCAGTATAAATACAATGCCTAAGAGGCAATTACTGTTATTATCTCATAAATAAGATGAGCACTTTAAACTGTCTTAGAGAAAAGATTAAAATTGAATTAATTAAAATTTACGATGATTGGGTTTTAAAATCTATTTGTTTTACAAAATTCAATTTATCTCAATAGAAATTTTGATAAAATATTTAACTATTCTAAACATTTTATAGAATAAGTTCTTAATTAAATTAATCATGTCTGTAGTTTGTTGTATTGATGTTATAACTGTAATTAATATTGCAATAATGGCTATGGATAATTAAAATTATTAATAACTATGGATCACTGAATTCCAATAACAATATTATATTGTTTTAGCTTTAATTGATTTAAGTTAGAAATAAATAAAATTTGAATTTTATTCCTAATTGTCTTAATGTTTCAGAATATGTGGTGCTAAAATGGTAGAAATATAAATATTATGTGTATCTGACCTGGTTAAATGCTATATAACTTATTCTCATAACAAACAAACTTAAATTTTAAGGTTATTATGAAGAGGTATCTGTATCTATTACATAGGTAAGTTACTACCAGGTACATTTACTACGAGATAATGCAAGATGAAATGAAATTTTTTGACGTTGAATAAAATGAATTTTTAGCGGTAAGTTATTTGTGGATATAAATTTCCGTAAATAAAAGACCTTCATTTTTAAATCTTATGTAACAAAACTGCAATTTACTTTATTTGTTTCAATAAAATTAACGTATTTGTGTCTTTTTGATATCGTGTATTCTATTGGTGAAATCATATTAAAAGAGGGGCAGTAATGATATCTTACACTTTCAACTTCTATACCTGATATCTAGTCTTTCATCGCCTTTACGTGATAAAGATTGCTGTAAAGTAAACGAAACGTCGAAAATTTATAAAAATAAATTTAAAAAAAACGCGGACTATCTGAAAGTCTTAGATTCATTAATGAGAACAGTATCTCCATACCCTATTATTTTAAATTAGAAACATTCAATCTTTATAATAGTATAGTGGAAATGGTAGTTTAATAGATATACCTGATAACTGAAAAATTTTACAACGCATTGTCCAGTTTTAGACTTTTTTAGTTTTTTGCCATGTAACTATATTCATTAATATATAGTTCCTCTTCCCTTATACTATTCAAAAGATATAAAGGGTTTAATTAACATAAAAAAATTAATTCGATATAAAAATTTTACGCGTCATTGATCAACAATTCCCACAATACATTACGGCGTGACGATCACGTGAGCAATGATCGCGTGTTCGCGTGCTGCTGATTTTATTGCGTGCACTGTTTTCACTTCAACTCTGTCGGGGCTTTCTTGAGTGCTCAATAAGCGGGAACACGCGATTATAAAGGATATCATAATAAATGAAGAGACAAATCCACTATGACTTTGATTCTCGTTATTTCATCGTTATCATATTTTGAAAAAGCACCGTGTAAATAAGAAACAGTATTTTGGAGGGATGTACATTTGTACAAAACATATTTTCATCGGTAATAAAAATTTTGACCACTTATTTAAACAATAGATGTATATAGTGTATTAAAGCAATAACTATAATAATAAGGAACTTTTAATTCTGGTTGCAAAATATTAATTTTAAAATTCCAAATTTTTAATTAACTCTAGAGTTGTTAAAAACCCAGAAAGACTATTTCGTTTAAAAGTCCTTTACATAACTTTCTGCGTGGTTTACATATTTTGATACAATTCAAGAAACAACCCGATGATACATGCTTTCATACCACTTTAAAATTGTTATATTTTTTTAACTATTATAATAGAAATTGTATGTTAATTATTAACTTTTATTCGATTTTTTTCAAATAAAAAAGTAATTTGAAATGGTTGAACATAAAATAAACATTTATTTTCTAATCCGTCCCAAACTCTTCTAGTAAATCATGATCCTAGTTAAGCCGCATTAAACGCGTCTAATCCAATCTAGAACGAATTAAGAGATGGAATGAGTTTTTTAGACAAACCTTGAAGCGCCTATCAGATATTCGTTTTTCATTATGAAAGACGTTTTTAATTAATTCCAGCCGCGATAAAATCATGTTATTTGGAGACATTAATTGGCTATGATTTCAATGTCTTTAACAATTCCTTACGCTTTATATTATATTAATAAAATTAAAATAAAACTGTTGTTTCAAAACCAAATATAATGGTATAATTAGAAGGATAATATCATCTCATTATTTATTGATGAATAATCTACACGTGATCCAAAATTTTGTTTATTTATTTAGCTATTCTTATTTGTTTAATAATATGTTATCAAACCAATTAAATCATTAATAATCCACAATGAATTTGATACTATAATTCTCCTTAAATTTATGTTTGAATAAAGTATTAGAAGAGTATTCAGATCTCATATGTAACATATTATAGTTTATGTAAGATGTTTGATAAAGGATGTTAGTCGTGTTATTGTATAACGAGAATTGAGTATTGTTTGCCAATAATATTGATGTTGTTCAGATAAGATGGTTATAATTCTTGTTCATATACATCGTACATTAATAATGTAAATATAATTTATTAGTAGTGAGAACTGTGTGGATAAGTTAATATGCCAACTTTATTCTTTTGACAGAGAACGGTAGCGACATTTAATGAACGAAAAAGTTGTCGAGTAATTTTGTGTTATAACCTGCTTGATTTGACATACTTCTAACTATCTTTTGTTGCAGGTATTGTATAAGTAGCATTATGTTATTGTCTGCTTGAAAAAAGTGAAGAAAGTTATTAAGTTACTGAAACATGTTATCCAGATAGGCCAGGTAAATAATAAAAACCAATGTCAGTCTTCATTTATCACATAATGTAAAAGTATGAAAAAAGGGATTATATAATAGTGTCCTTATTTTATTTAATTCACAAATTGTTTTCTGCCTTATGTGTCTCGTGGATGGTGTAATGAAAGGCAATTGAGTATAGATATATGTATTGTAATATAATTTACAATATTTAGTTGTTATGACGACATTGCATTTTTGCTTTTTGCTTACATTAGTAAACGATAATACGTAGGCACAGTTTTAATATTAAAATATTAGTTGTATTTCAAATTTCGAAAAGTATTTATAATATTTTACTCATTGGTAACAAATATAAAAAATATTTACAAGCCAATATTCAAATCCACCTAACCTACACCTCGTAAATATGTCGCTGCCATGTCAACACGGACCTTAACGCGCTAACGGAAATTGGCTGATCCAAGTCATAGAGCTTCCGTTGTATTTATATCACGTTTGGGTGATTCTACTTTTGTATGGTATTTTATGTGAAATTGATTTACCTTTTCCCATACTTTAGTATTAAATTTGCTACATCGTTTTATGTTATTATTGTTACAGTATTAGGTAATAAATGCTCATTTATTCGGTCTTAGTGGTTTTTTTTGTCACTCAAAATACACCTACATAAAGAAAAAAGTGCTGATTAAGAAAATTTCATAGGCCTTTGCTTAAATTTCATTTTGTCGCTTAGTTAGCACGTTCTTCGTCACTTCCAATAACCCAACTTGATAGAACAGAGCTAACCAAATATTTGTCTTAACCAAGCCTCATTCTGTACTTCCTACAATGTTATGTGCTTTATGAAACTATAATTAAAATAATATTTTGGATAGTGGTTTTGGTTAATGTAATATATATACCATTAAAATGAATAAATAATAATATTGAGTTATTATTTTCGAGAAAAATAAACCTAAATTTGACACGGCATATTTGGTAAACCGGGCCCTCTGGCTTCCGGAGCAGTTCCACGCGTGATGTTGACTTTTATGTATTTCTATTGTAATTTTTCCTTCATTTTTCATTTATGAAAATAAACTAGTCTTTTTCTATATAATATGGGTTTAACATTGTTAAAATTTCATAATATATTTATATACTGTAAAAGTCGTAATTGATCTAAATAAACTTATTGTTTAAATTGATTATTCCTTTAATTTAAGTCTTAACATTTGTATTGTAAACATAAACGATATCATTTTGGAACCATACTTCTGATTCGAACTTATGTAGAATGAATAGAACAAATAGTATCTCTATTTATTCATGTTCCGATATCTGGTTTATTTGTTACAAAGGCATAACAAATTTCCTTGATAGAAAATTACTTGCTTCATTTCAATTTATGTAATGGGAACATTAACTCACATGAATGTCACCATTCGTTAATCACTTGAGGTTTGAAATGTTCTTAATAAAGGAATTGGCTATAACTTAATGTACACAGAGTCGATTTTATTCACAATAATTTGAAATAACACATTTATTTCAAATAATTTCAATGTTAAGCTTCCATTATAATTGTCATCCATGATTCTAATATCATTACTTAAAAACTATCAAAATAAACAATACGAGCAGATTATAGTAACATATTTACGTTATGAAACAATATAAATATAAAGAATATTTTTAGCAAAATCTCATTAGGGTGAGTGGAACTGGTTGCAGAATAACAGTAAACCGAGCGTCATTAATAAAAATTTAATCATGCTACATTTACCTCTCTAACTGATTGGTCAATATTTTGTCTTTTAATCTCCGTCGGCTGTGTGTCCCCGTCGAACTCGAGTGTAGTTGATTGGAATCGGCTTTGTTTATATCAGCTACCGGCTAAATTAAAAGTAATTTCGAATTACATTGTTCGAAGATAGTTTTTTTATGTGACATATTATCCAATTTATTGATTTGAAACGTTAAAAATGGTATATGAAAAAATGAAGACAATCAAATAATGAATGAAATTAATTTTGTTTGAATGATATTTAATTATATATTGAGTAAGATGTATTATAGAAAATATATTGAGTGCTACATAACCAGTGATTACGAAATCATACATACAGGCAATTTTGTTTCCTCAAAACTCATAACCTTGTTTCATATCGGAGATAACTGAACATTACAATACC
>DVQO01001010.1:0-11681 GCA_018231785.1 Danaus gilippus
AGAAAGTACATATGACTCCGAAAAATCACATTGGTACTTGCCAGGTTTGAACCCGAGCCCTCGGCAACGAGAGGTGGGCCCTTTAACCACTAGGCCACCACTGACTTTTTATATGTCATATGTAAAATGAAAATAAAACAAATTAATTCATAAAATATTATTATTGTTTAAGTTAAATTGCACTCAGTGCAGTAGAATAAGCGAATTGTGTAATACATCGTGAACCTTTCTTCTTTGCAATTAATTAAAGGAAGCGTCCGATAGATTTACGTTCCTAAAAGCCGGCTGTGATCTTAACTAACTGTTCAGTTCGATTCCATAACTCACAAAGTTTACCTGCACCATTGGGCTGAATATACGGAACATCGGGATTTATTTTAAAGTATGGTATACATTGGAACTATGTCTTCTCAATATTTATATTTATTATCAAGGGATGTGATTAATATAGTATAAATAAATAAATATGAATTTTCTGCTCCCTGTTACATTCATATTATATTTCTCATTATACAATGGGTGATTAATTATGGGTTTTCTAGTTATTATTCTGGAGGGATCTTAGTTTCAAATGAACTATTTTAGTTATATGAAAACTTTGTAATATTTTAATATAATTTTTGAAATAACAATAAGACTAGTGATTCTTTAATGTCCACCAGTAAAATATTGATTACGATTACATAATGCTCACTCTATCACTATATGTACATTTATGTTTTGTTAATTATACAAGTCAACAACATTTTTTTTCAGAGTTTCATATATAACAAATATTTCCTGTTTGTTTACATCAAAAAGTAACAAGAAACGTCATTCTAAAATAAAAAATAAAGTTTGCTTTTGAGCCTTATACAATGATAAACAAATATTCAAGGTTTTAGGAAAATTTTCAAGTAGTAACGGCTTTTAAAACATAAAAGAGGTGGCAAGAGGCGAATTTGGAGTGGGGAGTGATAGCATATTCTGTAATACTCAAAGAAAATTACGAAAGTGTAAAAATGGTGCTTCAAACTTTAAGCTATGACGAATATGCCTGGCAAGTGATACGCGATTTCAAGATGGTATATTTCCTATTCAGAATACAAGGCGGATATACTAAATATCTATGATACCTTTGCTTATGAGATAGTAGAGCCGATGCACTTAACTATTAGCATCATTCACGGCCTAAGTGGACCGATTTTCAGATAAGAAAACCTAATGGCAAGAATGAGCCGATTGTAGAGCCCGATCAAGTTTTGATGTCTCCATTCCAAAATTAATTAGGTCTCATGAAGCAATTTGTAAAAGCCTTTCGCGAAGAGTCAGAACCCTTCCAATATTTAAATATTTTTTACCTAAATTGTTAGGCTCAAATTGAACCTAGTATTTTTGTCGGTCCAGAAATAAATAAAACAATGACCCACTAGTCATAGTGAAAAAGTAGTCACTTAAACTCACTAGTCATAGTGAAAAATTCCCACAATTACTGAATATCCAAAAGAAACAATCTTGACAAAGCCTTAAGGCAATGATTCATGTTTTCTAGCCAGTAAAAAACTCAAAATTACAGAAGAGCTTATTTCTAATATACTACATTATGTCAAAGTCATGGGTTGCCGATTGTCCCTAAAAGTACATACATGCTCATGCTCACTTAGATTGGTTTAAATGAACTTGGAAATATTTTCAAAAGAACAAGCGGAACATTTCCACTCAGATGTGATGGACTTATATCAAAGATATCAAGGGCAATATAATGAAAATATGATGCGTGACTACATCTGGAGCCTGATACGGGAAAGTTAATTTGTGCACAACACAAAAAATAAAAATATTAGTTTTTAAAGCTTATTTGTACTCTTTTGGTGTTATAAAATTAAACTTTTATCGTCTTTTGTTAATAAAAGTTATTTAAGTATACAATTTACTGTTTGTATTTGTTTTTATAGGCAACTGAATTTGAAAAAGTAGCGATTTTCTTAAAATTTAATATTTCGTTCTGATAGCTACAAAAGCAAAATTTATGTACTGAAAGTAATTTTTCCTTCATAAGTTATGCATGAAAAACTAGAGTCAGTCATACAAAACACAAACTAAAAAATCGTGTCGACCTGTGCCCGCGATTCCTACGCATGATACGTATACGATAAGTTGCTAGTACATGGGTATTTAATCAATATTTAAATATTGTAAATAAGCATTTTATTCCGATATCTTAAAAGATATCAGAATGAAAAAAGTAACTTGTTTTCAGATTGTGGTGTGAGGTAGTACTGACATAACATTGTAACTTTGCTTATTAAGTCACAATACCTGTTTGGAAAAATGTTGATACAATTATAGGCAACAGTACTCTAAGTGGATTTTTATTTCTTTAGCGAAAAATCGTTTCAGCATACGACTTTCAATCAAAGTTTCTATAAATTTGGGAACAGGAATGTATATATTTTGTATTGTCAATTTTTTGCATCTTTGTTTTAATAATGTAACATCAAGAGGAAAAATAAATGATTAGATTTATTAAATCTGTTCTGGTTTAACTTCCATTGGAGTTGTCTGTTTAAAAGTGGCTGTTTTACTCAATGAATATTCAAAGTGATTTCCATAACCCGGTTTTATTCAGCAAAGTTTCTTTGCATTTTAACTACTCAAAAGCCTTTGGTACACAGGCTAATTTTATATAAAATTTTTAATGAATAATGTTATACAACTGAAATCAATTTCCTTTAACTTTTATATTGAAATCAAAAAGTTTTTATTGTTTGCACATTTATAGACAAGTTAAAAGTCTTTTATCATTTGTGAAATCGATTACCATTAATAAATAAAACAAAAAGGAAGATTTTTAAGATTCGAACTTGTTACAAAAGTATAAGTTGATTTTATTATTCTAAAAGAAAAGCATTTTATGGTTTCCTCAAATTCACAAAATTAATCACTTATTTAAAATAACTATGTAAAACAGACAGAACTTGAAAAAGCTGTACTCATTAAATAACGTTGATAGTTAATTCATTTTTATTTAGAATTTTTTATGTAATCTATCTATGTAGTTTGGCTTAACTTTACGAGTACTTTGTTTGAAAGATCCTACGTTATTTCTGTATTCAAAGATTTACATACATAAACTTCATGTTAAGAGCATCCAATAGCAAAACTTTATCCCAAAATAGTTGAATTAAAATAACACTTGTCTTATAAGACCTTTCAACACAATCTCTAGGTATTATTTTAATTCTAAGAAAATAGGTAAATCAATTTATACAAAGGATGATTTCATCTCTACTGTTTGCAAGATACTGGTACCAGTATGATGTAGTGTACACGGACAGAATCTATAACTATACTATTTTCTACTCACTTTGGATTTATCAGTGGACTTCAAGTCTTCTTTAGTGATTTAAATTAACTTTCAATCGTTATCATAATTTTTTAATACTTCCGTTAAACTTTCTCTTAAGAGTATTTTAAATGTAATTAAGATACTTTTTATATCAATATTTAAATTTTAATTGTCTAAGTCATCGAGTGCGTAAATGTTTTTTTTTATCTCAGTAGAAAAAAAATATAATACAAAATTATAATATTTAGCATGAAAAATAATATAGGAAAAGTAATAATTTTAAATAGATAAATATTCCACCATGTGTTGTTTTATTATCTTCTCTTGAATTTATCCATACTACTAGAACAATTATTATTTCACTAATTTTTTTTAGTAAAACTAAATATTTTTTGTAGATATTGACAGAACTATTTCGTTTTTTTTTTTTAATAGTTTACATTAGATTTCATTAATTTAAATAGCGAAACAGTGAATTTTCGATTATAATATATGTTTAATAATAATTATTAAATAACTATAAAGAATTAATTATTTTAAAAGTTTAATTTTGAATTACGTTATAATATTTTTATTTCAAGTGAAATAATCTTATTGTTATTTATGTTAGAATTGATGCATTGTTTATTTTTGCTATGAAAATGATCACATGTACGACTAAAAGTTTTGAGGAGAAATAATAAAAGTTATAGTATAAAAATATCATTGACTAAAAATAAGAATAAAACTTAACGAAATGGAACGAGTTAACACATATCTATATTTATAGGATAAAATCATTGCTAAAGTGTATAAAGACGGCATATAAATGTAGCGGAAACATGAAACCGATTAACCAAAAATAAAAGAGAGTTAAATGGGGTGAAATACACATGCTACAATTTGTCTCTTTTCTCACTATTACAGGAATTAATAAGCTGAATACATGCTTTTGTGAATCAACGAACAAAAGCTTAAGTATGTACATAGGAGTGCAAGTATCTAGTTAACAAGAGAGGGCTGAGATCACATTGTGTGTCAGCTTTAATAAGGATATTGTTGAAGGAATCACAAGGGTTGAGGGATCTTATCAATTCTGCACTTTTCCGCTATCACGTTCTATAAATACTGATTGGCCTAAGATATCGGTTTATTAATAATGAATTATGAGTTTTATAAAGCGCTACAAAAAAACTCAAGTATAAAAAGGTCATTTTACTACCTTGAGAATTATACCTATTAATTTATTGTACAAGTTTTTATCTCATATTAAACGACAAACGACAATTAAAATATTTATTATTAGTATTGGTTGTTTTATTGGAATCGTAACTCTTTATTTTCATATTGCGTAATTGTGATATAATGTTTTCCTTTCACAAATGTAAATAGAACTTATATATACTCCTCTAAACAACTACTTTTACTTAAAAATCGATGGCGGTATATAATAAAAAAGAGGACCAACTGACAGACATTCACATCTTGTCCACCCGTGATCACTGTTGCTGAAAAGTAGCCGAAACGTCGGGAGTATGTAATTTTTTACAAAAATAAAGCACGCGTAGTAAATCCAAAAAAACATTAGTTTCATTTAAAACAATTTTACTTATAAATATTACTGATACATGTTTTTATATATAACACTTACACTTTTCGATGGTTTAAAGCTAATTAGTTATTTTTGTACAGAAATGAATATGATATTTTTGTTGAACTTTATATGGTTTTAAATAGCATACATATTTTTTAACTAAAGAACAATTGTAGTGCACAAAATATGTCTTTATCAATACCAGCTTATTATTTAAAACTTTCTTCTTCAATGTAAATAACCTCCTTTAAAAATCAGAACATAATAGTATTTTTTCTCTAACAAATATCCAATCTATCTACCGTTTATTATACAGTGACGTGTATTTTTGTATATTGTGTAGGAATTGCAACGAAAAACGAAATAGTATTTCCCCTAAGACCGTTCCGCGCGGACAATAAATATTGTTACTTTCATTTCAGACATGTGACACTTATCGGATTTGTTTCCATCATAGCGACATTAGGATCGTGAGATGCCAAAAAAATATATATTTTTTTAACATATTGGACTAATTTATTATTTGCTTCCTAAACGCAAAACATACAAGCACGATGATTTCATTACAGGAAGACATAATATATCTGTATGTCAAGCATTCATATTATTTGTGCTATTTTTTAATTGACGAATGTCAGAATTATGTCAAAGTGAATATAGTAGATTACTGTATAGAAGTATCACAAATTAATTGTATAGATATTTTACATTTTTTAATGTTATAAGGATTAATAAAATTGTGTATAAATGGGCAGTGATATCTAGGATGGAGTATTTAGGTACTAAAGAGGCCGTAACTGTATAAAGTAGCAGAATTTCATCTATGAACTCAATCAATGTTAAGTTGAATAGGTATTACGACTCCTGTGAATTGAGTGCCGTTATTTATAAGAAAATATAGACTTGTAGAAACTGAAGATCTTTAAAATTTTCTACAAAAAAGTGATAGAAATTTTAAAAATTATAAATTTAAAATGTATTATGAAAAACAAAAGACCTAAGAGAAACTAAGAATAAAAAAAACAGAAATGAGCTCGATAGACTATTCAAACCAGAGTTTGTAACAAATTTGGAGGTATATATTATTAATCGTTCGGAAATCACGACTTACGGGTATTTTTTATAAAATGTACCGTTCTGTTTTAATGACAATATCCCATTTTTTGACACCACTAAGTCTTAAATATATAGGTTTTAATTTCAACTCGATACCTACACAGGTGTCAGAGTTGATAATTAGTAAGAAAAAGACTAGCAGCCTAAAAAGACTGGTGATTAAATTTGTTTTGCCTTATAAAAGTAAAAGTTAAACCTAAAAGTAAGGATAGTGCAATCAAATGTTATACTTACATACATAATTTTCTTTTATACCATTAGAATACAAACATAATAGATATGTATTACGTAGGAAATGGTTACATCGCTATCAATCAACTTAATGATTACAATCATTCCAGAGTTTAGAGCTCATTATGTCCCGTTTTTACTTCTTAAATCTGAATTGTGGTAGAAATTATCGTCAATTGACTAGGTAGTTTTAAGCCTAATTAAAGAGAAATGGCTTAGTAATTAAATAAATACTAATTTCATATTGCGAATAAAACTATTTATCCACAATATATGTCATATCTCTAGTCCACAACCCCTCAATATTTGATTTGACTAATCAAGAATACCAAAACTTATAAATAACCTCAGACTTACATAAAAACGCAAATTCACTCGGAATACTCTATTTTCTATACAATAAGGAATGTCCAAAAAAATATTTGACAGAGTTATATCGTCTCTGTTTTACTACCGCACTTTTTTACGCAAGGTTGGATGTGATCCACGTAAAAAAGATCATAAAAACGTTCTTAATTCAGGTTATTTTATATAAGTATGTATATCAGTTTATGTTAGTATCCAAGGTCGACATATTCCACTTAATATCAGGTGGATAGTTGCTCTTTTGCTACTAGATAAATAAAAAAAGGATAACTAAATAAATATGACTGCTTCAAAGGCAGTATTATGTTAACAAACTTCTTCGAACTTTAGCATTCTTAATATTTTAGTAACATGGTACACTGATAAATCAGTTTTGAAAAAATGTAGAAAATAATATACATTTATTACCCTAAGAAAAGAAAGTTTTGTTTACAAACAAATGAATATTCATGATCATCGCTCTTATACCCGCTCTTTTCGTAATTTGCATAATGCTCAGTAGTTACGACTTGGTTTATTGTAAAACGTCTGTATTGTATTTTTGTCATGTTTTAATAAAAGATTTGTACGAAAAAATAGATAGATTTAAAGTGAAATGAATTTAAACAAATCACATTAATACAATAAAATATGATTATTGGGCCATAACAAACAGCAACGTTGTTATTTGTCTTTGATAAGAATATGAAATCCTGTAATTTAAAATTAAAAAAAAATCAACAATGAAATTGATTTTATCACACAACACATGGACAAGAAGATTTTCTAAATATTATATTTTAAATAATACCTTTAAAAATTGAAATCTTTCGCCATTCTTATAAACATGTAATAAAAATCTTTAGTACCTAATTACAATTTCAAAGCGCCTTTTGCTTTGTTTGCAAAAGATTTCCATTTGTATTATGTCCTATAAAATTATCTTAAATTGTAATCTATCTGTATATTTAGAAATTGTTATCAAAAATTCTCTTTCCCTACGATGTAAAAGAAATTTATAAATTTAGATGAATTTTTGACCGATTGCAAAGGTTATTTACATTTAATACAATTTACCATTTAAAAGGATATACAAAATTATGTGTTTGTACTTAAACAGTCAATAGTCGGTAAGTATATAATTATTTAAGTAGTTATGTACAGATACAAAGTGTTAATTACTTTTCTTTTTATCTAAATTTTTTACATATAATTGGAATACTACATATTCTAAATCTGCCTCCCAAATTATATTATTTTAGTCTTCGTTTTCTTAAAATATAATAAACTTTAACAAGATATATGCAATATCTCAATGTTTGCAATTCATAAATTATATACTTAAATAATTTTTAACTTTTATTTCGTTAAAAAAAGACATACGTCTGTATATTTATTGATTTTCAATATACATAACTTGGTAATCGATTAACTTATTTTTAGGCAACCTCAAGGATTAATTTGCTAAAATTTTCGAGCATCAATTGAAGTTATAAAAAACAGTGTTATAAACCAATACATACATATAAACTTCCTGTCGCTGTCAAAATCCACCCTTTACCATAGCGGTCGTCAGCCTTCGTAATTATTCGTCTATATTAGAACTTAATATTTTGTATTTTTCTAAAATAAGTCTAGATTTGATCTAGTCGAATCATTAAGAGAACAGGACCAATGGCAAAAACTACTATTGTTGGTGAAAACGGTTTCTGAAAAATATTTTTTCTTTCTTTTTCGTTTTGAAATCCAGCTATCATGAAAAGTGACAGTAGAAGTCAGAAGATATTTCGAATATACATAATACATATATTAATTACTTTTTATTTATTTATATGTATATGTATCAATAAACAAAAATTTATAAAACAAAACTATAATTTTTTATAAAACAAAACAATGTCCATAATTCTTAAATATTCAGGTGTGTTTATTTAAAATTTCTTTAAACAGTTATTTAAACCAATTCACGGTAAACATTTGTATTGTTAATTTTCTCAGTATCTCTTTTATTCTGTTTGATGATTATTTTATTATCAATGAGATAGCATTCTGAAAACCAATTAAAACAAGCTATTCGATCTTTGTTTTACTAAAAATAGTATGACAAAAAATATTCTACTTATGCAATATAAATCTAAGTTTTCTATGATTTCCAATAAATGATTGTCAATACGTAGTGTGAAAATCGGCCACTTTTTTACATTATCATGTTTATATTTCAGATTTTAAATTAATAAGATTAAAAACTTTAATTTCGTCTAGTTATTTTTTTTTATTAAACAATATGTTCGTTATTTTTATTTATCTACAAATAGCTGTTTTGTAAGATATTTGAATATAGTACAGATCCTTCATAAAGAAGTGACAAATGACATGACAAATTCATCATCCAAAATGATATCACATTGAATGGAAGTTTCCAAAAATATATTGCTTCTCTCCACTCTATTGTGGGTCAATAAAAGCGATCATAAATCTATTTTTTTGTTGTAATATATTCAGTTTATTTTGCTCTTATTTTATACTTTTATTATTTATTATAAGATTCTTGCGTTAAAAAATCTCAGTTTACTTTATATATAAGGTATTCTTTTTATATTTATCATAGCAAAAGGTAAAATGAGTTTTAAAATAAAGGAAGGTAGTGTTTAAATAATAAATTGTTCTTTACTAAATCTTTTTCAAATACAACTGTGTGACTTATAACTACACAACTTAATTTTCGTCAATACAAATGTGAATTACACATAAATAACTTCAACATCAATATGATATAATGTAGAATTAAAAATTTACTATTTGTTATATTAAAATAAATTAAACAAATAGAAATTGTCAACCTGTTACTTATTATTTGAAAATTTTTTGTTTGTCAATTGATACCTCATAATAAAAAAAACGTTTATAATTGATGTAGTTTTTGTCAGGTTATTCTAAGAAAAGGCATAAAAAAGTTCAATCTTATCTGGATACTAACAGCTTCAATTTTTGTTTTTGTACTCTAAATCATATCTAAAACATTCACTCTCACAAAATTCGAAGATATTTAGTTTATACTTCACTCCCTTTCCTCATTTTATCTTGAAATACACACAGTACTTTAAAATTTAATCAATTATAAAGCAATATACATTATTAGTCAAACATTGTCACATTCATAATTTTCAATTATTATTATTTTCAAAATAAATGCGATGCTTATCAGTATTTTTATGACCAGACTATAATTATCTTTTATAATCTAGTAATTTTTTCACACAATACTAATGTATGTTCAGTATGATAACTACGTCTAAAATTGCTAAGATGGGACATGTTGCCTGCACTAAAGAAGTAAAATTTGTTTCAGGGAACATTGACACTTCATAGTAACAGAAGAGGTCAAATACCTGTAATATTTTTAAAGATTTGATAGTATAGACTAGTCGTAAATATTTCTGCTAGATATTAAAATATTTTTATTTTTAAATTAATTGAATAAAAAATAACATTAATAAAATACAAATAAAACATATTGCTGTTTTGATATTTAAAAATTCTGAGACTTGACTCCATTTGCAAATAAACAAAAGCATCATCAAAACCAAAAGCATTTATCTTATCTTTTTACGCTCCATTACATCCATTCAATGAGAAATAATCTTATTATGTATGTAAGCGTACATAGAAGATATTCGTTTTTTCTTTAATATAAGTACCTTATATAATTTCTAATAACAAAAAAGGTATTGCATAACTAAATATATTTTTGTAATGGTTTTCTGGAAAATCTTGCAAACAGTTTTACTTTTATCTGGTCTTATTCAGCGCAAAATTAAAAGAAAATTTGAAACTATTCAACCCCATAACTAAAACATTAAAAGTTATCGATGGTGTAGCGTCAGTTTATAATTAGTATACCATGGGTATTGGGTACGTTTTACATAGTACGATTTATTTTATTTCATGTTAACTTTTTTTATTCTATGAGTTTTTAGTCCTTTTTCATTTGTATTAAATCTGGTCTCATTAAAAAGACACCCGTCAGTCTGTACAACATCATTATTTTTATTAATTACATATTAGGTATTAGTGGTGATAAACAAGAACCTTCAAATAGTTCCACTTTATTAACTTAAAGAAAAGTTAAAGTTTTTCTAAAGCCTTCTTTGGTTATTAACTAGTGGTAGAAAATTATGCTATCTTAGCGCGCATAGCATTATTTCATGTTTTATCGACCCGAATGTCTTCTTTAAGTCTATCCAACAAACTGAAATTTGATCCTCTCTTTTCCTAGCATCTTTTAAGCTCGCTGACATACTTAGGCATACAGAAGTTTAGGCGTTTGGGTAAGAATAAAAAAAATACTAAAGAATGCCTGAATTGGAGAAGTGGCTAAACTGGATTCCATTATGTAAAATTATATTAGAAGTAGACGCAATAACTACAAATTTCCCATAAATTTACTTGTAAAAAAAAATTGAACTTCATGTAAATTGTAAATGCTTGCGGAAATTGTTGAACCCAGAAGAACTAGCCAATCCTGTAACAAATGTTACAAAAATGTGCCGGTCAGTGTTTGCTGGACCAGTACCGGTGTCATTCATTACTGATTTCTAATACGATAAGACAGCTACGATAAATCTAGAGTGCAATACAGAAGTTTTGTGACCGTGATGGACAAATTTTTTTTACTACACAGCCGAAATCAGGTAATGGTTCCATTTAGTTTGGCATCGGCATTGTTACGGGATTTGATTTTTCACAATAAAACTATCCGAATAAAAGTTAAAACGATTTGTAAAGAGTTTATATATTTTAAACTATCAAAATATTAGAAGCCATTATATCAATCAGACACATAGTGCCTAGATAAGATTCCTAGGTAATTTGATTTAATTAATTTAAATTAATAACGTTTATTTGTAAATACAATAAGAAAAAAACTTCATATCAGTATTATGTGTATATGTTTTAAACATTACATAAGAATAAGTCAGTGGTGGCCTAGTGGTTAAAGACCCGTCTTTCGTGAACGAGGGCATTGCTTCAATCCTGACAAGTACCAATGTGATTTTTCCAAGTCATATGTACTTTCTGAGAGTATTT
>DVQO01001011.1:0-11675 GCA_018231785.1 Danaus gilippus
GTTTTTACGACCGGCCGCCTGCCTGACATCAACCCTCTTTTGGGAATCAGCATTACTCAGTGATGTCTAAATACTCTTTATATGTACTTTACATATGACTCGGAAAAATCACATTGGTACTTGCCGGGGCCAGGATCGAACCCACACCCTCGTGCATGAGAGGCGGGTCTTTCAACCACTACGCCACCACTATCATTGTACTATTATTAATTTAAAATAGATTCTCATAAACAAATATAAACGCAGCAGGATTTATGTATGGATGAGGAACGTCTATATTAGTTCAATCAGGTATTGATTGAAGATTACTTATTTTTACAAATTGAACCTTATACGGAAGCTTATTTCAAGTCTATGAAGGTATGACTGTCATATAAGCAAAAGTATGAAAAAGAAATCATATAATTATTGTGTCGTATTTGAAGTTATGTATAATGTTTATTTAAATTCAAATAAGTTTAAACTTCTACCGTTGCTCTTTATATTGTAGGTTCCAAGTAGTCAAAGGAATATTAAGTTATTTAATATCACTATTAAATGTATTTTAAATTTGAATAAAAAATTATAATTTAACTACCACAGTCGAAAATCAAAAATACATGTAAGTATGTATAAAATATTGTCATAAATTTAATTATAATTAATTAAGAATTTTCACCGTAATAATTAGTTACCTTCTTAATTGCTTTTAATATATATTACATTGTGTGATTAATGACAGCACCGTTATATATCAACAAAACTGGAAAACTCATTTTTGCGATTTTTGCGATCGTTTGCGATCATAATGAGAGTTGTTAAGGTACAAAAAGTAATTACCATAAGGTATAAAACTTTATTAATTCACAAAAAAAAATTGCGTAATAAATATTTTTGAAACTGACACTAAGAATATGTATATTTTTGTTAACTACGAGTTCTACAGTTCAGTAAACCTGTTTTCAAATGAGTATATAGTTTTACCTGAGCAATGTCATTACTTCCTAGGATATAATAAGTACAATGGACCTCTTGACAGCTTTAATCTCTTGATGAAATACATTGGTTATAAGGTCTTTGTAGAGGAGGCCCTTTGTAAATAAGACCAGGATTAAATCTGAATTTCAGTTTACAGTTAAAGTAAACAGATTAGGTGTAGAAATCATTAAGGTAATAACGACTTGGTCGAAATATTTACAAAATGACCAGTACGAGCTGCTTCTATGAAACATATAAGCAAAATGTAAGGAAACGCCTTTGTTTTAAATTCTTATTAATCAAAGTGTTAAGAGGGAAGGCTTTCCTGAAGTGAGGCTAATATTTATAGTTAGTTCTTTCTATATTGTTGTGTTTTCTGATTAAATATTCTGCGTTTTGTTAACTCTGACTTGCAATGTATTATTTGAGAGACAATTTTTTTTTTAATCAGCTGAAAAAAACAAAGCAGCGACAAAAAGTTTCACTGATCTCCAAATAGAAAGACGACGTCTTTTTGATTGGCTATTTAATAATTGACAATTTGACTCTCTTAAGTCTTCTTGGACATAGAATTTTTAAATGAAATATTTTATTCGTTCAATTTATAATGAAACTGTCCTATATTAAAACATAATAAGGATTACACAACCGTCAATATACGAGTACATATATACCATTCTGATCAAAAATAATATATCTATATATATTATGTAACCCCCGTTTAAAAATAAATTTATACATAAGTCATAACTTTTCTATAAGCAAAAGGGAGTTAAGAATATGAATGTGTTCTGGCAACTTTTATGTTTTCAGTTAGTGAATTTATTTATATTTTTCTTTTAAGTATCAACCCTCCGAAAAAATATCATTACGAGTTTTAGTGGTTTATAAAATATTCAAAAATATCTGAAAGCGACATAAATAAACTTATGGCATAAAAATAAAGTTTTTTCTGTTTGTCTGGGTTCAGAACATTATACTAATTGCTAGTGCTTGAATTAATGCAGTTTCTTTTACGAACGAATTTACCTTCTTGGCAAGTGCATTACATTTGGTTATAAATTTTTACGAATTGCTTAAAATTTATAGTAAAGTTCAGCTATAGTGGTTATTTATTTTCAAACGATTACAAAATATTCATACTGTTGTGGGTAATGAACGAAAATGTCCACATTAGATGTTTAAGACCTTATATGAAATACAAATTAAGATGTTCTTGAAGGAGCTTGTCATCAAGCTATGAGATAATCTTTTATAATGGGTTAATAATAGGAGTTTAATGTTCATTCTAACATAAGGGAGTATCCACCTAGGAGAGCGTAGCTATAGTGGACGATTAAATCTTCTATTATAATTTTCATACATACATATCGATGTTTTATCGTACATATATTGGTCATAATATGTTGCCTAAATATAAACCTACCTGGCACCAGTAGTAGCGGAAGGCCGAAAAAACCGTTGGCTTGATGTCGTTCAGGATGAGATCCATGCCAATGGACTCAATAAGAAGGATGCTGAAGACCGGGCGAAGTGGAGAGAACTGAGTAGGAAAGCGGACCCTCGGTTCTCCCGCTCTGGGCAGGACGAGAAATCGGGATAGGCGCTAGGATGATAAAGAAGAAGATCGGTCATGATGTGTGCATATTAAATGAAAAATAAAAGAAATAGTGATCCAAAATGTTAAAACGTCTAGACAAAAAAAAAGTAAAATATACATAGTAAGTTCTTCAACTTTATAAATGAATCAATCTAGCATTTTATATCATATATTTGACACATTGAAATTAAATCACGTTTTGTTCAATTTGCTTATCCTGACATGACTTAACTAATAAAAAAAATCGTAACCTTGCTATAAATAAAAAGGATAATGGCGCTAGAGTCAAAAGGATCGCTTAAATTTATTGCCAAGTTTAATGAATGCACTTGCCAAGAAGGTAGCCTGGGTGGTGAAAGAAAGTGAATTAATTCAAGCACTGGCAATTAGTATAATGTTCTGACCCCAGACAAAGAGAAAAGTTTGGTGTTAATGAAGTTATTTATTGTGTTGGAGGAGTTCTAATACTCCTTTGGTAATTTATATTTTTTGATACAAAAAAAGTTCTAATTGATTTACATCTTTTCATAGACAAATAAATTAAAACTTCCAAAATGTTTTTTCCAAGCTATTATGTCGCGAAACTGATTGAAAATATTTATTTTAGGTTTAAATAAAATTTCGAAACGAAAAGTCTTATAGTCTAGATAGTCTTTGTGGATATAAATTCAAAAAGTAATAAAAATGCATAAATCTGGCTCGTCACTCTCGAAACATCCTGTAAAATGATTAAAAGTACAGTTCCCACTTGTGATTTGTATAAAGACTTAATAATATATTTTTTCAACTCTTGAGGAACTAAATAATCAACTGAATATACTTATTGCTAAGATAATATTACTTTTCCCTCGAATAAGATTTTTATTATGAAATCAAAAAAATGTGTGCATATATTTTTCTTAAACTTTTTATTTTTATGTACAATTATTACAATAGTTAGTCCTCTTGAAAAAATTAAACTATAAAGTTATTTCAACTAACTAACTATACTCACTTCATTGTGTCCCACTTTTTATGAATATTTAGTGAACATTGTATGAGGAAAGATTGAAAAAAAATTGAAATTAATTAAAATGAAAGTTTAAATAATATGAGATAGATTTATATAAAATAAAATTTATATGAATTATATATCTAAAAAATATTTCTCCATACTTAAAGATACGATTCACATCCGACTTAGTCTAAAAACAAACATATATTCTACTGCAAACCCATCCTCAATACAAAACTGCATAAACCACTATTGTATCGTTATGCTGAAGTCAAGTCTTATGCAAATTATGTGGTTGCGCATGGCTTTGAGCGATATTTTGGGACATATCTGATTAACCAGTGTTTGTTAGGGTAGCTATAGAGAGTTATATATGTATATGTGTTACCAAAGAGTTATACTCATGTTTTATTATTTTTAGTATTTTATAGAAAAATATAAATTCATAATATAGTGATATTTTAATTGAAAATATATATAAAAAATTGAAAATAAGGAAACAATTTAAATATATAACAATAGTTCTATAAACAATAAAAGTAATAATCACTTTACTAAACAGTTTACTTAGAGGCTGATAAAGAACTATTAGATTACTACTACTGTTTTTAGAAATTTGTTATGTCCAAATATATACTGGATAAGGTGAATGAACTTGACTCTAAGCCTAACTGCTTTCCAGTAGCTATTTCACAACAGGCACTATTCCTGTCGACTAGAAAATCTATTGCTGAGATTTGCCAACCCCATCAACACAAAATCTAAGTTCTTTTCAAAGATACTATTGATTATAATAACCTGTTCTTAATAAAATAAATTAAAACAAAACAATAATTTATCGTCTTAACTTAAGGCATATATATAAATTAAAGCACAAGTGAGTCTTCAATAAGATACGTTAACTCAAAACTGACTGAGCTACCACCGTTGTCAATGTTGAACATTGTCAAAATTTTATCATTTACAAAAAAAAAAAAAGATTAAAACATCAACGACAATTTCGAACCGAACAAAAACTTTAATCTTACGGAAGATTGAATATTTTCAAAAATTTTAAATCCATTTTATTGTATAGTTGATTGGAAATTTATGACGAAAATTAAAAATGAAATTACAAACTAAGTTTCCACATACATCGCAATCGATTTACGGGCTTCAAGTACAAGTTAAATGAACATTTCTGTCGCACATCTAAACGGTACAGCGTTTGGTAAATTTGGAGAGAAATAAGATTTTAGTTTAGGAGAATTAAAATTTTTGTTACAAATTTCTATAACTATAATAAAATGGCAATTTGAATTCAAGTGCGTTATGTATGAATTTTTTGTAGATTTATCAATATTATAACATCGATCAAGCTTATTAAAATAAAATTTGTAGAAAGCAATCATATCGTACTATGTTTTGCCATACCTGTAGAAACTTAAATAATAATTTTAATTTATTTAGGTACAAGTCCAATAGGTTTTAAAAACCATAAATATTTTGTACAGAAAATATATAATTTTTATTTGAAATATATATTTAATTCGTTAAAAAAAAACATCAATTCTCTGTTACAAACGAAAGCTATTTATAAAAATACTGTGTCAGCTCCTGTACTATACGAGTAATATTATTGCTTTACTTATTACTAGAGTACGACCGCAGAACTTAATTAAGTGCTTACACTTAATAACTATAAACTCACGCTTAATAAACTTGTGTTCGTGTATTGAAAGTGTAAGGAATTTGTTGGGATAAACATTGATGCCATATACAAATGTCTAAAAGTATTCACGATTGTTTAAATCTGTACAGACATCGTTTTAAAAAATAATCAGTACCTTACTATAGTCATATTATTAAAAGTAATAAGTGTATAGACGGATAAAAGTAGAAAAGTTTTTATTATGAGTTTTAAATGTATTAAATCTCTAAATAAATAGTATATGTAACAAAATAAACCACAGTCGGATCTTTCTAAACGAAGATAGTATCAGTTTCGAACTCTTTATTATAATACACTGATATATTTATTTGATTGTCATATATTATGTTTGCTGAACCAATAAATAAGGGATCTTCTAACGTTTTAATCGAATAAAGTAAGAAGAATGAAGCAAGAATCTACGAAATAAAATTTATAGCTGAAGGATGCTTAGGATGACCAACGTTTCTAAAGAAGTTGTTATATGACAATTTCATAATAATGACTTTTAATTATTTTAAAATAATTAAAAATTTGCTTCTGTAAATAAAAAAAATGTACTTGTATAGGAGAATATAACAGAAAACACGTTAAGTATAAAAGTTGTTTATTTTTTTACAAACAAAGTTCATTTGATTTGTTTCCTATTTTACGTAAACTACTTTTGCACTGGAAGTCCTTATTTTTCTAGCTTTATGGTGACGCCAAGAAAGCTACAAACTCAAGAGGTATCGAGCAAACTAATCTGCTGCACCTGCTACAAGAGAAATGTTGCCTTTACACGCCACTTGAACCTTTTAGTTCACAACTATTAAACAAATACATTAAAGGTGCACTATCGAATGTTTGTCTTTCTATGGATAAAAAGTCAAATAGACTCAGGAACGATTTACAACATTATTCTATTTTTACTACCGATATCTTTTTAGCTTTTTTGCTTTCACTTCGTTTTATTTGAAAAAAAAAAGAGACCCAGTTTCTGAGTGATAAATCAATAAGCGTATTAACCTTAGTAAACTTCAGCTTTAATAAATTAATATTATCAAAATTATTAGTAACAAATGGAGTAACTCAAGGAAATAATAATTTTTATAGAATCGATAGCTTCCTTACTCCCAAATATAGATCCTCGTCTCGAGTCCGAGATGAATTGCATCCGATAGCATAGTCGACGTGTTCATTGGGTTGTACAAATAGAGGTAGAGGAAGTAAACTGCTCTTTGAAAATCATTCAGCTAACGTATATACCACTAAAGTTCTACTGTAATATTCTTTAATAAATAACAGTGTAAATTTAATAGATCAATAGTTGAATGTTTGAACATTTTTATGTCTCAATGTTATAGCCTAAATCGATATATATTTGTCAGAATAAAACAGTAATGTTTTTGGTCATCAACATGCTTTGTTGCCTTGAAAATACCTTAGCAGCATTTAAATAAATCTTTCGAATTTAAAGGGAACGTGAGTTATTATTGTAAATTTCATAGCACAAAGGAGTCAACACACCTCTAGCTTTACACACATTTATATAGGTGTACAATGTTCATGGATGGTGATAGTTTTACCTACAGCTTAGTCGTCTAATAGTCAGTAATCACATACAGTCAAATAGGCTTAATATAAGGCAAAAAATTTTGAATTTTTCTTGTCATTCAACGGAGCGCAAAAATAATATAAAAACTCTTTTGTGACAGACAGTCAGGTCCTATCTTTTTCGATTCAACGCCTATCAAAGCTGTAGTTGATTAATCACAACCTAGCGTTACCGCTACCTCATATTTACATACTAAACTGAACGCTATTCATGCTGTTCTCTTTGCTTATAAAGATTAAACTACATAACAATGTGCTTGTAGCGAGTCTACCTCAGTTATTTCATATTCACAAGTATAAAACGAGCAAAAGTAGGATAGCACTGTAAACGTTAATTCGTAAAGAACGTAATTAAGAAAATACAAGCCCAACTAAAATTAAGAAAAGGCAAGCATTACGGAATTCCTTTAAAAACTGAGTAAAAAGCCTGTCTGAAAAGGCTTCTTTCAAAGGCGGGGCACGTTTGAACATGCCTTTGTACCGGTTAATGATTTTTTCACAGACGTGCATGTGTGGCCGCATTAATGAGAGATAAGATTGTTGTTTGCTGTTCATAATTACGCTACCTTCATCGTGAAATATAATTTAATGTTAATTCGGGATAACGTTCCTACATATAGCACCCTGTATTTAACCTTTGTTCATATTTTTTTTAATAACTTCCTGTTTGAAAGGGCGAAATAACGAATAAAATTGCCTGATATTGAGAATGTCAGGGTAATTTTATTGCTTACTTTTTACATAGCACTCTTCTGAATATTTCGTGCTACAAATTATCCATAGACTTAAACATTTCATACACATATATTGCCAAATCAAACCATCAAAGAAATTCTGGACACTTAATTATTATAGACAATAAGGGATTTTCTTTCGTCTATGTGTATAAAGATAAAGTTTTGAATATAATTGTATTATTGCAACAGTAATTAAGTGAGATGAACCATAAAAAAGCATATCGTGTTGGAGCGATGCGGTTGTAATTCAATTCCCATTGGACCGCGAACAGTAACCTCGTTAATGTTATTGCGAGCTGTTTTTGAATAGAATTCATTTAAAAATTATTTTATATTTGAATATTACAGATATTCTACATATTCACCACACACAATTTTCATTGTCCCCTATACTTTCAATTGATTATTTCATTATATAAGTACGGGTCTTGATTTACTATTCATTTTATGTTTGATTGGCTTTTCATTGTCTGATTTTTAAATATTGCGGTACTCGCAAAAACTTCACAGCTCAGTTAAATAACAATGTGAATAAATATTTTTGTAGGTTCAAATAACTTTATAATAAGTCTTGTATTGCAAAACATTACAGGCGACACTAAATTGTATGGCCCCCTCGTTACAATAATGGTAAACTATTTTTTATATCCTGTCGATCTGTTATAAAATACAATATAATTGTTTTTGAAAGAGCCCGGTTAAAGTAATTTGAGGTCATTTATAAGAACTATCTATATGATTAATTGTATTCTGTATGTACTTCGGTTTTAATTTGGTACCACAAACTCACAAAAGAAGTCGCTTTTACAGATGTATTGAATTCTTTAAGAAATATGTTTTCTTTTTTTAAACTGTAACTATAAATTCAGTCACCTTTTTCGTTAGTTTTTGATATCATTTTAATATTTTTATGTCACTTAAAATAATTTGTTCTCTAAATTTTTATATATGTGTACATGGACAGATTGAGCATAATACTTGTGCGGATATTATTAATTGCTTAATTGAAACCATTTATACTTTAAAAAAAGTATTTGTGTTCCGCCACGACATTGTAAAATTTAAAAAAATATATATATAGAGATTTTACCCATCCTTTACGTTTTAAAATTCAGATAAATTTTATGATACTAACTTGTCCACCAAAATCTGAGCCAATGATATCAAAATGAATAACAATAGTAGTGAAACCTATATAACAGTCTATAGAATAACCGGATAGGTCTAATCGCACGATATCTACAATCGTCTTTGTCTAGCTTCAAAATACAAGTGGCGGGCGAAGACAATTATTTGCCTTGTAAACATGATTAATTGAGGTTTTCAGGCCGAACGGAATGTGAATCACGACTTTGTTATTTATTATTTAAGGTTTAAAATTGTTTCTAATATTTATTGCGTGTTACACAGAGCTATTACAAATGAAATAACCTTGACAGGGAGCTGGTAGCTATTGTATTTGTGGTCTTTTCTTAATAATTGAAAGGGCTATGTTTATAATTGTTATTGATGTATAAAGAGTATACATATATATGTGTTTGTGTACTTTATTTGATTTTTTGAGACCAAAATGTTTTATTTTTACGTACAAAAGAATTATTGTTCAATTTATGTTTTGAATGCACTGTATTTCATAATACAGTGCATTCAAAACTATGAACTATGTTATTCTATTACCTTAAGTAGCACTCACAACAGCTGTTGCACAATTGTTAAAATTGTCAGAACAAAAACATTTTTTTTTGTATGACTAATATACATACATATTCATAACAGGTAACCTCTATGCTATTTTCTTAATATTATTTTCTAAGCTTAGCTATATTTATATATTTGAATAAATTCTTTTTTCAATACAAATAGAAATAAAAGTCTCGAAAAAAAAACCTATACTGTACAGTATTAAAGAATTCTTTGGATAACAAAGACTTGTTCTTGTATTAATAAGGTACTTGAAAAAAACGTCTGCAAACTTTTAAATTTCACATTCATGTAATATTTAAAATAGCTAATTGCTAATATAAAGACAAATGAAGGTGCTTTTCAAATCAATTTAATTATATGAAATCTTTGTAATTCAACAAAATTTATTACTAAAATTAGGAAAAGTGTCTCTGAATACGTAGAAATATACGTTGAAATAATATAATTATCTGGGGGAAGAGAAACTTCTAAGAAAAAAATATTTAATTAGAAATAAGGATTACGAAAAAAAATATATATAAAAATCCCACCAAAACTGAGAATTTCCAAAAGTCATTCGATGTTTTGAACAATAGCATAAAACAACTTACGATCCAATTATTAAAAAATTATGTGATTACTACGAACGAGGTTTTCTTCAAATCTTTGAAAGAACATAACTTGTGAACAGTATTATTTTACATTACATCGAAAACAGCATGCTTTAAAAATATTCACATGAAAATAGCAACTTATTTCGTTGGAGTGTTTGCAATTTCAACGTGAAAACGGACAATGTTTGCGGACGATAAACTGAACTCCAGAGGCGATTATGTAAACAGATCGAGAGAACGATAATTCGTATACCTGGAGTAACATTCGATGTTCGTTTTTACTTCATAATTGTAACAGTTTACTTAAAATATTAAAACCATATAAAAATTCTGTTTAAAATAAAATTGTATATAAAGTTAAGTAGCTTTTAATTTATTCGTCACTGTGCAGACAAAGACACGATAAAACTGGCTATTTATACTTTAATTACAGGTAGGGTTCCCCAACGTATATTAACGTTGTTCCGTACACTCATAAACTACAGCCCTACAAGCATTAACGCCGGTCGTTCACGGTGCGTCGACGGTGGAAATTTATGCAACCGCTTCTATTTAAGAGGAAAATACTATTTACGCTTAACTTTTTGTGTGTTTTTATTTGTGATGAGAGGTCATAAGCATTTAAATTATTTTGAACAAATTTATACCTTGTAAAATAATAATTATTATTATTACCTATTTATTGTTTCAATTTGTAGTTTTAAATGTTTGTTACCATCCGTTATTTTGTAGGACGACTTTATAAAAGATGTAAGTTAAAAATAGTGTGTGTGAGCGTGCTTTTGAATGTTAAATTCTTATACAAAACTTGTGACATTTAAACATTTTCAAAGTGGTTTCTTGAAAAAAAAAAAATGGACGTAGACTGAAAGTGTGATTTCATTAAAAAGGTTTTGCATATATTCTTTTTATGGAACAAATTGTATGTCTCATTTGCGACAGTTTCAAACGTCGACAGACAACGGTTCATCGCTTGTACATAATGAAGAGTTCTTCGTCTGGATTTGAGACAACAATTTGGTGCGCGTTTTTTTTTCTATAACTCTTGAATATATATTTTATGAAACACATTTTATAAATGTGTTACTTTATTAAGACTTTCATATTTTTAGTGTTGAAGTAAATTTATAAATACTATTGTAAACGAATAGGATAAAAAGGACAAAATATATTTCAGCTGAATGTCTGCCAGCTACTTCATATATTTTTTTAATATTTATATATTTTGTTACAGATAAAAATGAAACATTTTAAGTAAATATACACGTGCTTACTTATTAGAGAATTATGACGGTTATCAATCATTTTGCATCTTCGGATGAACAGGTCCCATAAAACTTTCGCCCTGTCCCAAACATAAACCTGTGGAAATATTTCGAAGCAACTTAACATAATAATTTAATATCATCCCTTTGGTATAAAGTTCAAAGACGTGGAACAGCTGAAAGTCGTTTTATCTCTCTGACCGTTGTGACATGACATGTAACTGTCTGAAATAAAGATGTAAATATTTTGTAAATTTGGTTTGTGTGTTTATGGTAAAGAATTTTCTAGAAGTTATTATTATTATTATTTATTTATTTGGTAATTCAACAGTTTTTATACATAAGTTTCTATATTAACTATAAAATAACATACAATTAAAACCAAAATAGGATTACACACTTAATTTAAACATATTAATAACTCGAAGACGATAGCATAAAAGTAAAACTTATAGTATAAAAGTAATATAAGGTAAAACTGTTAACGGGTGGGAATCCAATAGGTGAGTGTTTGCATGATTGTGTGTGTGTGTGTGTGT
>DVQO01001012.1:0-11674 GCA_018231785.1 Danaus gilippus
GAGTGTATAACTATAAGTGTGTGACTATAAGTTTTGTATGGAATTTAATTGCGTAGTGTAATAAAATTTGTATTACGCAATTCAATGTAATTTTATAGATTTTTGAGCATATACTGGGCGTACGTTTCTAAATTTACTACTAGTATGTACAATTGTACACATTACTTTAACTTAGTACTATTTTTTATACTTATTTCTAGGATTGGTGGACAACCTCCCGCTTTTCAAACTACTATCGCGCTTGGAATCGCATTGTGCATGCGTGGTTGCGCAATCATATCTACCAACCATTGGCTCCCCGAGCCGGTCGCGCTTTATCCACCTTCATTGTCTTTTTTGTAAGTAAAAGTAATAGAATTACTAGTTATATATACCTAAGTACCCGGAGTATTTTTAATTCTCGTCTTTAGATATTAATTGTATATTTTTATCGAGAATATATCCCTATATTAATGATTCTAAACAAGATAAAGAAAATAATAATTTATTCGTACCACTAAATAAATACTCAAAGATTTCTGAGCATTATCAATTTAAGTTATGATAAGGATTAAGCAGCTAATTAAAACTTCCGAACTAATGATTGCGCTCCACTGAGCTCAATTACGGCTACGAAAGATCCAATTGAACCTTGACCTGCCATCCTCAGTTCTGTTCTTGTAAGTAAAAACATTTTTGTTCCCTTTACAACAAAAGATGATCGGACATTTTTACAAGTCCTCATTAATTAAAAATTTATTTAATAACTACTTTATTTAAATATTTATTTAAAAATTTCTTCAACTTTTTAACCTGTTATTATAATATTAATTATAATATTGACATTATTCTACAGAAATTTAAAGAAAACCACGTTTAGTCAATAATAGGAAAAGGTATCACGAAGACGTCTGTCTTAGCTGTCTCAGCTTTCTAGCTGCAGTGTTAATTATTTGTTTGCTATGTTTCAGTATACCAAAAACATTTAAATATTTTAAATTAAAACCTAAATTCTACATTCAATTTATAAATGATATTCAAAGAAACCTTACATTCAATTATAGAATGTCACCTACCAGAAATAATTTATGGTTTTATTTATTAGATATACATATGTGGGTCCCGAAGCATCGAGGGCAAAATTTTAAGAAATTATGACGATATCAGAGGAATGACCTTTACATAATATCTTTAAAACAATAGCAAACAAATACTATTTATAATGTATTTAGAAGATTCATTTAAATGTTGCGACGTATATTATCATGATAATTTTACAACAAATCAATTTACCAAACATTTTGGTTTATGGTGTGTTAATAGGTAGGTACCTTAAAAATGCAATACTTAATAATTATTCTTTTTTTTGTTATAGGTATCGTCAATTGCTCATGAAGTCATACTTATATTGTCCTTCGGGTTTTTCTATCCTGTGCTCGTAGTGGAATTTGGTGTCTTCGGAGTTCTGATGCTACCGCTGACTGCTAGTGGACGACGATTCCCAAGGCTTTACAATTTACTGATGTGGCTGGTGCTTTTTATAGGAAATGGTTAGATTCCCTTAGCGTTTTGTTAGTATTAATTGGAGATAAATATTAGTCTTCATTCGAGATAAATACTAATACAAACCGAAGCTAATCAGATAATACGATACACAAAATAAAACAGCTATTAATCTTGATTACATCCTAGTTAAAACAGGTAAAATCAAATGATGACGGCAATTAAAATCAGTACAAAACAATTTGGAACAATTTTCCATTGGAACGCATAAGGAAACAATACTTTATTCTTCCCAATACAATAAAACAATGAATAGCTAAATACTTTATGAAAACAACAAACAAACATACAAACAACAAACTAATCAATAAATGTTACTTTGTGAGACCAACATACATAACTATTCAAACACTGATACTAATTCAATCTTGAATAAATTTTACACCATAGATAAACAAATAATAAATAGGCTCTATGAGGCATGATAGCGAAGTCACGCCCAAAAGTTATTAAAAGACAACGATACCAATACCCTTATTACAGGTTTGCATCATTTTTACGACATAGTATATCAAATTAATTTCAATCTAACTAATTTCGTTACAGGTCTTTTGTGGAGTTTATATGCCATGGAATATTTCGCTAGAAAGAACTGCCCGAAATTAGAAACTGACAATTTCTTCGTTCCGAAATCTTGGTCCTGTCCTGAAGTGGTTTTAAAGCCAAACTGGGCATTTCAAAATCCTTTCAACATAATTTATTAATTACAATACATTTAATGATTTCCTTTAAGTAACTCATTGTGCAAACTTATATTTGTGTTTCACTTTTAAATTGTATATGATTAATAAAAATATATATTTTAAAACTCATCAAATATAATATAAAGCAACAACGTGGCGTTCATTTACTTAATTTTTTTTAAAGGTAGATTATACTTTAATTTATTAAACTCTTTTAATGGTAAGTTAATCGCGACTGGGCTTAAGTAATTTGTTACTTCATTAAACACGATAAGAAATTAAAATAAAAAAATGTCTAATTTTTCATTTTTGTATAGTTAACTATAAAAAACTGGTCTTTTGACAAAGACTCAATAGTCATACCCGGTCTCAAAACTTGGTATAAGATAGTCATGACTATGAGACTGTTACGACAGACTAAAAAATCGTCACTGAATAGAGAGATATATCTGTTTTTCATTGTGGAAAAAAAGGCTATATCAGTAGGGTTAGGTGGATATGATTCTATGAGAGTAGGAAACGGAATCACGTTAAAATTTGCAATACAATACTGTATTTTGAAAATAAATTTTGTATGTTCAGATATTTTCTATCCTGATTATTTGTTAAAGGAAATAACAAGGAAAAAAATATAGAAAAAATAACAAGGTACAATCGTAATAAAAGATTTATTTCTATGGGTACAACTTAATACATTTCTTCAAAACTAAGTATTTAATATAAAACTAACAATTATATAGTAAATCTATGTCAAAATATTATAAAATATCAAGTCTTTATCTATAATTCTCATATGAAATGGCTTCATTTGATTTACAAACATATAATAACTGAATCGTCGGCTTACATGAGCAAACACATTCTAAATTCGTTAAAATAAATTATTCAGGAAAAAATAATTAAATGAATCACAAAAAAAAACGAATCAAAGCGTCATGTTTAAAAATATAGTGAATATAATATACAAGAAAAAGTGTAAATTAAAAAGAAAAAAATAATCCCTACACTTAACAAAATCGTTGTATAAATATGGCAATAATAAATAATTAAGTTAAGATAATTGCATATTATTTGATAAAATTATAATTACGTATGGAATAATATACTTTTCAGTGCCAGATACAGTAATGGACTCATTCTATATAATCTACAATTACGTATTTGAAAACGTATTTAGTATGCCTTTTCTTATGAACGGAAAAAATAACTGTTATATTTCTTTATATATACTGCATAATTATTGTATATTTAAAATACTACCTCGTTATATATGTGTGTAAATTCTTGTCTGTGTGCATGTGTCTGTAAATAAACTCAAACATGCATTGTTAAACATACTTAATAATTGAAAAGTAGGAATGTGGTGACAATGTTTGATATAAAAGAACAATTATTCATATCTATTTTACTAGTGTTTTTTTTATATTTAATGAAGACTAAATAAATGATAAAAATATGTTTTATAATATATAAGACTAACCTAAAAAAATAAAACAGAAATATATAGTTACTTTAAAATGTGGACTTAAGTAAATCTTAGACATTATAGATATTAAATTACACACCAACAGAGCATAGGTGGACACGTGCAAAGGCCTGTGCAATTTCAAATTCAAATAAAGTGATTAAAAAGGCACAAATTAAATATAAAATACAAATTAAGTTATCAAATACTATATAACTTATATTACAATAATTTCCTCACTTAATAACTAAGGTTACATATTGTTTGAAATGTTGGCAAATCATAAAATTCACAGCCCTACTGACTAATTTTCCTTTGTAATATAGATCTAAAGTTATGTGACAGTGAAATGTGTTTGCTGTATAAAGATATAAATGTTTTCTCAATAAATATGCCCTTATTTAGATATTATACTGCAGGTGTACGATCAAGCTCCTTGAACAATGAACTCGACATTCTGAAACAATGGACATGTTTTATACTTTAATTCTATAAGGATTTATGTTTTAAATTATTTAATATGAAATACTTATACATATATTTGATCTTTAGTAAATCAACTAAATTACATTAAAATCTATTTTATCCCTTTGATTATTCAAAAACCCCATGAGTCATATTATAGAAAGGCTAGATAATGGACTTATAGTAGTGAGTCATAATCACCAACAAACCACATGGAAAAATTTAATTGAATAATAACATTTTCATTTAACTCACTTGCTTATCATATGCTTGTAAATATATTGCGGAATTATAGTTATGTTTACAACAGATGGGCTAGCTTCAATAACCCTTGATATCTCTTTATCTTTCATGCCAACCACATTTATAGTGTTTATTTCCAATAACTGATGATCTGTCAATAAGCCATTGCGTGCTGCCGATGAATCTTTCACAAGCCCCACGATATTTCCATCTTTGAATTGAAAACCAACATGACCGAGGGAATCTTTGTGAAGAGTTACTGTTCTCTCGAATGGCCTAAAAACGACATGAGACATTAAGAAAACAGTTGGTATCTTATATCATATCAGTGCATATAAATTGCTTTCAATTACCTGTCACGGACAGCCATTGTAATGCCATTAGTGGGTGCCTTCTTTAGTATAGTGTGACACTGATCCATAGACATACCAGCTAGAGCAACATTATTAATCTCCAAGATTTGGTCACCAAATCTTAAACCGGCAAGTGCTGCTGGGCTCCCAGCAGCAACATAGCAAACAAACACACCATTGTTAACAGAGTGAAGTCTTAAACCACACTTGCCATCTCTGTCTTTACACATAATGACTTGTCTTATCCCATGAGTCACTATAGCCTTTGCTAGACTAGGTGACTGAGACGAAAGTGGAGCAATTAAATTACTTCCTGTTCCTCCAGCTTGAAGCTATAAAATAAATATTAACTTTAATTCGAATTTTTAACGTCTTTTCTTAAATCAAATGAATTACGAACTTACAGATTGTACTTGATATTCAGGCATATTTAGGGCAATAACATCATGAGATAGCTCCAATCCCATATATTCACCCAGCGCCGGATACATCGATGTTGGGACACTAGGAGTAGGGGCAGTGATCTGAGGATATCCTGGTTGATGGTAAGCAGGAGGATAGCCTGATGGAGCCTGGTTTTGAGCCATTTGAGCTCTAACCATTTTGTCTACCTTCATATCTTCCAGCGATGGGTAGAGCGACATTTTTATATCGTTAATTCACAATTAAAGCAATAGGAAATAAAGTTGAAAGTATTGCGACAGAATTATATTTTTGTAGTAACTCCAAGGTGTGGCTTAGAAACCACAAAGAAATAACAAAATAACACAAATGGCTGACAGATACAGACAATACAATATTACGCTTTCGAAGAAGAATTTTAACAGTTAATATGAGAGTTGAGACACAAACAAAAACTTTAACTTTCAAATTGTAAATTGATACTTCAGACTTCAGAGAACGGAGTGTACCGACTAGCGCTTACAATACCACAGTAGTTTTTTTTATTAAACTGTTATTTCCCAGCACAAATGTCACATTACGACGTCATAATATTTTGACGAATACCAGTATAGATATTTATTTTTTTAGTAACTCTACCAAGACAGGCGGATGATAAAAAAGAGAAGTTAAATATATTAAATCCGACAGTGTGGTTTTATATTATATCTCTAAGTGTTGTAATGTCGTCTTCACAGTATTTCACCAATTTCAATAATTCTTATATTACCACAGTTAAAAGTTACAGGTCAGTGACTAATATACACTTTTTCAACTCTGTTAACATATTCTGCTAAATGTCAGTGTCAAAACTCAAATGTCAATTAAAGTTATGTTGACTATCTAGTATCTAGGAAATAAAAACCCAAAATGTTTTTATATTGATTACATATTATAATATAAAATAAACCTATACGTTGAGAAAATTTGAATTATGGACCCACCTTCTAGTAATAAAAAACGTACTCCAAGGTAAAAAATAAACAAATCAATTTATTGAAGTCGCTTTATTATGAAGTTAAATCTGAGTTACAATTCACTTTGCTAATAGCGATTAAGCATATATGAAATCATAATTTAAACATAAAAAAATTGCTAATTTTATTCTAACACATATTGTCTATTCGAATATGACGTCTAAAAACAAAGATACACTAAATTTTATACCTCATATTAGAAATTATTGTATAGATATAGAATTAATAATATTTTTATATATTTGGTACAAGAGAAACACTTCTGTGTGTTGTTTCTGTCTCCTAATTAATGTATATATGTTTTTATTATTCATTGATATCAAATATTCATCGCGAATCATGTAACTGTCTATGACTTTCTTGTAATGCAAAAGTTTAATTTTACAGCCGCTGTAGAGAATGGGAAAAGCAAAGGCGTATAAAATTTAATGATGCAATATCAAAACTTGGAGATATCGTCAAATCTATACACAAAGCAAACAGTAACATGAACGGTGAAGAGCTTGACAATGCCAACTACCCAAAAATAGAAATTGTTCAAAAAGCAATTATATGCTTGACGAATATAATGCAAGAAAAAACACAATTAAGTATGTATTAATCTGTATAATTGTACATCTTTTAATATTTACTTCTGAACTTATCAAACTATATAATACATTTTTTGTTTATTTCAGAGGCTGAAATTCTAGCATTAGAGGTAAAATTAGAAGCTATTGAGAAACAAAAGCAAAATAAAAGAGATGTCTCCCTTCAAGTAACAATTGGTTTAAACAAAAAAAGTCAAAGTGAGTATCTAGGAAATACATTTAACATGAAATTTACTTTCTTTATAAAAATCCTGTTTTGATCTTATATAAACTATTTGAAGCATATATTAAAAGTAGCTGTTAAATCTATGTATTTTTAATTGTTTAAAATTTTATTTAAACTTTGTAGTAAATTGGAAATTTAATATTTTTTTTCTTTGTAATTTATTCCCACTTTAAATATTTTTCATCAAAGAAATAAATTTAATAGTCATCTGAAAAGAGTGTTATTTCTATTTTAGATAGCAAATATGTAAAGTTATTAATGCTTCAAAAATCAAAAGAGAATAATGGAAAGGAAACAGAAAAGGAAAAAACAATAACACAAAAAACAAAACCTAAGATAGACACAAATACATTAAACAAAAATCCACCAAAGTTACCAAAATTACTGCCGTTAACAAATATGAAAAAAGGTACATTTAGATAATTAGTCAATTAATCAATAATTTTATGTAATTAGAATATAATGGAACTCAACACATTAATTCGTTTTTTCTTTTCAGAAAATACTATTGTTATGTTGCCAGCTACACCATATATATTCCCCCAACGGCCAGTATTATTTCCTCAACCACCAACTATAGTTTTGGTAGATACAAATCTTCAAACACTTAACAAACCAACAACAATCCCAGTTATCAATAGAAATACTAATGACATCACTAGAACAACAATGGTCAATGTGTTACCAATATCAGCATATTCACGTCCACTGTCAGCCCTGAAATCAAAAAAGGGTAATAAGGCTAAAAATAACTCACCTAAGAAAGGGGGTAAAAAAGCAAAATCTAATGATACTCCTGTAGAAAATAATAAAGATGAAGAAAAACCTGATGATAAACTCAATACAGACAACAGTGAAAAACCCGCTAGTGACCAGAAAGCCTCAGATGCAGAAACTACTGCCGAAATAAACGAGCAATCAAATTCAAATAAAGACTCAAGCCCGACAGAAGGACCAAATATAAACGATAGCAGCATCGTTGCCTGTGAGACTAACAATAATCTACCTTCTGAAGAAACTGTCGATATAAATAAAATTACAGAACCGCCTAAAACAGTAGAACCATTAATTGATAAGCCAAACAATATTAAAATAGCATCAAATAATCTTCCGTGTACTGATCTTCCATGTCATCCAGAAAATGTACCAAAAACAGTGTCTGTGGATAATGTCAAATGTGGCAAAATTCCTGTTGAGAAAACTTTAGGCGCTGAATACAAAAACAAGGATAATAAGTTGCCACCTATAATCGACCCAACCATTTGTGAAAATGTCGTCGATGGTGGTAATGCAAGATTAGAATTAGCAGAGGAATTCTTAGCTGCGTCACCAACAGCTGCTTTTTTGATGTCATTCCCATTAGTGAGTGGCAACAGAGCTGACAGCCCTGCTGAAGAAGCTAATAATACAAATGCAAAGGACAATCGACGCGTTGAAATAACCCAGCCGGTGTCATACTTTGATAAATCTAACACATCAGATAGTAAAACGAAAGCTGCTATTAAAGAGAATGTCACCACAGTTCAAAATACCAACAAGGTAGCCGAACAACAGAAATATGAAAGCGATCAAAAAAATACAGAACTAAAAGTGACCGCGCCTATATCAAGTGTAACAACCGCTAATGATAATCCATTTCTTAACTTACCTCTGCCATCAATAATATCATCCAGTTGCAATCTAGCCGATGCTACATTCGGTATTGATTTTGATTGCCATGTCACCAAAACTGGAACTACAATAACAACATCTCACAGTAATTCTAACAATTTTATGTACAAAAGCGAACCATTCAATGCAGTTAAAAGCACTATTTATAGTACCAGCAGTATATCATCTGGACACGAGTTCAATAGCTTGGGACTGTACCCATGCGCTATGGATAATTATTCAAACAAAAATAAGCCAGACCTGACCAACGTTGAGGACAATTTAATGAAGATAAATTCATCGAGGCTGACATATGACATTGATTTAGGATGGTCTCACAAAAGTTTCGATTTCGTCAATTGTACTACAAGTGCAAATACGTTCCATAAAGACACTATATTAACTACTGTGTCCACACCATTTTCTACAAACTATAATCCGTTCAATCCAGACTTCCACGTCCCGTTAGTTCCTAATTCTAATAAGAAAAACATTATCAGTAAGACAACTACATTCCCCGATCAGATCACAAACTTTTATTCCCAAAGTGGTAATTTATGGTCTGATGAAGTTTCATCCATATACACAAATAGTAATGTTTCGAAAAATTTTATATCAAAGCAACAAAATTATTTTCCCGTGGAACATTTACAACCGAATGTCCATACGAAAACAAGCACAGCCAAACAGTTTGATACTAAACATATATCAGAAAGTGCCTCTGAAACCAACTTAAAGCCAGCGCCTGCTGTAGGACAGGTGGTTGAAAAATATACGAAAAAGTCTCCAAGCAAAATGCATATTAATTGGATGACGTCAGAGATAAGACCAATGCAAAATAATTGCAATCAAACAGCAGCGGAAATGAAAGAAACCAAATTACCATATTCGCACGTTGAGCAACTTCCAAAAAAACAAATTCCACAAAATGAAAGCAATTATTTTCCTATTAATATGCACCATTTCCCCACTCAAACTAATCACGAGGATGTTCAAGTGTGGCCGACGGCTCGACCTGCTGGCACTACAGAAATAAGTATCGATCCGCCACCAATAAATTTGCCAACTTTAATTGGAGATCTAGCACTTGGTCCACATGACAAGAAAAAGGCTGATATTCTAAACAGATCCGTTCCACATTCCGATTTACAAAACTGTGGAAATTTCCTATCCGTTACCCAGTTAATGAATCGCACCACAGAAAATATGCCACAGCGATCTAATGTGCTCATGGCTGATCAAAAGTCTTTAACGGCGAAACAAAATTTACCTCATATCGTTAATGATAATAGAAAAACGATGACTTCATCTCAGACGAATGTGGGTTACGGTTTTAACGACTCGAAAGTACTTAACTCTTATGAAAATATAAATCAATTTCTACAAAATAAATCCAAATCTTCTTTGAAACCCGAGAAAAATGCAAAGGCACATAAAAATAATTATTCCGCCGAAGCATTGATACGTGGTGGAACCAATTACAATCAAAAACTACAAGAACATTCCAGTAACAAATTTATGATGCCTGCTCAGAAATATAATGATTTTAACATCCAAGATTCCGGCGTCGCCCAAGTGTCTCATTTTCCATCTATCATCGACTATTCCGACAACAGCTACACAGGACAGCAATTTTCAGGGACAGCATTATACAATTCAACTACAAACACGATATCAAATTCTTTTTACTCCAATTTTATGCCGGGAAGCAGTAACTTGATGTCGGGAAATTATACAGGAGCACCTTTCAGCAGCGAATTTGTCGATTATAACCAATCGATGGAATGTAACTATACGAACCACAAATACAATGAGGTAAAAATGAGAAACAACACAACTACGTTCCAACAGGATAAAGAAACAACTAATTACAAGAGTTCAAGAAGAGAATCGGCAGCAAAACATAAACTGGAATGTTCTAAAAAAGATTCCAATAAAAAATATCAAAGCAAAAGACCAAAATTAACCAATGAAGTCGAAGAGTGGAATGACAGTTCCCATTTGCTCTGGCAGAATAAAACGCCATCTAAACGGCATCAAAATTTAATGTCAGATGAAATTCCATTCCCGAATTATATGGGAAATCAAATGCCAACTCAGTATCAGCCAGATTTCTTTAATAGCCATATAATGCCATCCAACATGCAGGGCGTGGCTAATGCTGATCGCTCCTTGGCAAGCTTCCCAGTAGCATCTCGAGCTAACTTTAACCTAAGCGCTTTATTTCCGGAGATAACCATGGTAAGTAAGAAAGTTTAAAAAAATATTAATCTTATAATTGTGTTCAATAATAAATGTACTTTTTATTTTTTCCAGAAAGTGCAATGACATTGAAATAATCTTCCCACGAAAGTCGCTAAAACGAAGTATACGCAATACCGTCTGTGATGATGTAAATAATTGTATAAAAAAATTGTTTACCCTGTTTTTTAAAAGCCGCTCTTATATATTAATTAAATGTTATAAAGTTTAAATGTTATTTTATTAAAATGTCCTACATTGGTTAACTGATAAATAGCAATTAATAATTTATAATATCGTGTGGGTACAAGTAGACTATTACGAGTCCGATGACAGAAGCCAAATAGGTTTAGTTATATACTCGTATGTATATACATATCTATGCATGTCACATAGTATATATTCAAACTATACATATTTCATACAAGTTATTGATAATATACCCATATTTTATGGCCTATGTGTTCCAGGATTGGATAGAAATAATGCTAATAATATGTACCTATGCAATTTTTTGTGTAAAATTCCTTTTCTTAAAATGACTTCTTCGAAAACATACAAAACACAATTTTTTATATGGTTTAAACATCGAGCCCCTTTTTATAATCTAATAGTTTTTGCCCGCGACTTTATCCGCGTTAATTTCAATTCGCGTCAATCTTAATACTTTTTTCTTTGTTCTGATTTTTTAATTTATATTTTTGGAGTTTACCTTTAAGCCACAAATGTCCGTGTTTTGAAGTGCGACAGAATGATTGACATAGTAGTTAGTTGTCAAATCTTATGTCAAAAAAAAAA
>DVQO01001013.1:0-11668 GCA_018231785.1 Danaus gilippus
CCGCAGTCATTATGAAAGACATCAAGCATGACTAATAACTATCTGAATACATCTTGATTTTTCTTCATTCTTTCTTTCCAGAGTCTTCTTCCTCTTTTAAAACAAGCCGCTCAAAGTAACAGCGACAAACCAGTCGGCGTGAACCGTGCTGTGGTTATCAATATGAGCTCTGTGCTAGGTTCCATTGCACAGAATGACGTCGGTGGATTTTATGCTTACCGATGCTCAAAGGTAGTAATTGAATAAAAATAGATCATCAATATCGTATATTCTGACTTGTGAATACTTTTAGGCCGCATTGAATGCAGCTACAAAATCAATGAGCATTGACCTCAAAAAGGATCATATACTCGTCGCTTCTATGCACCCGGGCTGGGTGAGAACGGACATGGGCGGGAAGAACGCGCCGCTAGATGTCGACACTAGTGTAGCGGGCATGTTCAATACTATCGAAAAACTCACAGAGGCGGAGAGCGGGAAATTTCTACAGTACGACGGCTCAGAGTTGCCATGGTAACTCAAATATAGCAAACAGATACGGAAATGAAACAGATTAAAAATTATAACATTGTAGTGCTATTTTAAGGTTAAATATATATTTTTTTTATTTAATAATAACTTTTATTTTAGTCTTCGTCTAATTAACTATTAAAACTATAACTTACCTAAAACTTCTGGTATACACATGCCCGTTGTTAGAAGGGGATTTATTCTTGGTTTGCTGGAGGTACCTGCTAAAAATGTTTTTCTTTGTTACTAAATCTATGTCTTTAAGTTTTGTAAATTATTATAATTAGTCAAACTGAAAAGTTAATAATATTTATTAGTTATTACTCTGTAAAACACCTGAATACTATTTACGATGCAATTGACTGAGTTTATCTAGAAAAGGTTATATATTACCATTAAACTGTAGTCTATGCCCAACTCTATATTTATATATAAATCGTACAATTAAAATTACATAATAGATCGTGGGTTTTGGTATAACCATTCTATTGCTGAATATTAAAAAATGGGTGGTCTTCGTTTTAAGATTCATCAATCGGGATAGGTGTTAATTTGATTTCGAGTTTTTAATGCATAGTTCATATTATTAAAAAAAAAACTTGAAATAAATAACGCCAGTATATTTTGTCTGTTTTATTCTTTTAAAATTATATAAAATTGGGAGAGCGAATAGATGTCACATGGTAAAAGTTCGTTCACCTATAACTATGTACACATATATAGAATTTGAGTTGACTGTTACCTGTACTTTAAAGAAAACTGTAACAAGAAAAACATTTTAAAAGGACTCCTTGTACCGGTTCCAGGAATGTTTCTTTGTTATTATTCAATTCATACATTTTACAACTGCCGAAGCCTACAAGTCTTCGACACTGTTTGAACACAAAACGTGAGAAGTCTCGTTGTTTCGTCCTTTTTGTTAATATTTTTAACCGTCGCGCGTTGATTTGAAGTCATATATAGATTTTTTTTTAAATAAAACTTAGAAATCCTTTTTTTCTAATATACCGTTTTGAGGCAAAAATTTAACTTCTTTAAGGGCTATGTAAATTATAATGGAAGAATTTTAAATCATTTCATATAAAAGAAAGTAATTCAAAGTGAAAAATGAATTAAATGAATGAATGAAATTTATATTTTTATGTTAAATCTTCTGTAATATTCTATTAAATAAATGGGCGTATCGTAGTAACGAATTAAATAATTATTATATGTTATCTTCGACCTAACAATTAATGATTACTTTATCGTTCCCAGTAACAAATTACACATTAAATTAATGAACCGAAATGATTAGTCTAATAAACTCAATTGATCAACTGATTGTGTGAAGACAGAAGTTTTATACATATATAAATAATGCTGAGTTTGATAGTTTTTTGAAATATTTGGACGTAATATGACATATTGTCAAATACCGAAACTGTCATACTTATATATTTTCAAAAGATTGTATAACTAGAAATTACAGTTCGAAAGAAGTAATCTAGAGGCCTAGATTAAGTAGTAAGCCGAGCTACACTTCTTTGTAACTTATTCCTAAATCCCCATAGTCTATACTTTTGTGATACCACCTGGAATCTGCATCTATACATCATACAAGAGAATAGTTTACTGAAAGGCGGAGGAAAGTCTTTGCTTGTACCCTATATCATAAATAAAATTTACGCCACCTCAAATATACCGAAACAACATAGTTCGTTAAAAATTATAAGCTTAGGTATATAAAAAAGATACGTATAGTCCGAGAAATTGATATTTAATTACAGGAACCTATATTGAATAATCTACTTCTCATAAAGTAATTAATTAAATGAACCTATAATCTACTTTTCATGAAATTAAAGTTTAGATTTAGCCAGATTTGCTTCTAGACGTATCACATCTCACAATATTTCGAAGTTAAATCAGAATCCGATCGATGAGTTAACAAAAATAGGACAATTATTAAGTTTTATTTATATATTATTAATGTTGTTCATGTAAGGGCCCCTGGTTCATGGCTTTAGAAGCCTCTGTTTGTAATAAAACGCGCCAGTTAACACGCGTGACAAAACAGTGTATTTCAATTTACAAGCAGTTTCTCTGTTTTATAATCCGTTACAATTACAATTAACTTCGGATGTAGCGCACGTAATACGGTTTGTTAATCTCAAATCAAAAATCACTACACGTCCATTCAGATAATGTTTTTAGAAAAAAAATATGATGCAATGCAGGAATATAATTAATAAAAAAAACATATTAGTTAGCTCTCTATCTAGCTTGCAGTAAAAATTAATGTAGGTAGGCAGTCATTTATAAACAAGAAATTAACTGAGCCATATAATTATTATGACTTGGAGGCATTTTTACAATATTAAATCCGTTAAATTATTAATACCTCTCGTGTGTAAAGTACAAAATACTCACAAAACCTGTTGCACTGATCTTTATTTATACAAAGTTCTATAAAATCCATTTTAATTTATATTCCAAATACTCCACTAATTAAATTCACACAACAATGAAACGAAAAAGTAAATAAAAATACCTTCTCCTAAAACTGACAACGTCAAAAACAAAATATGACATGAAAAGCTTTTTTTATTAAATAAGTAAATAGGCGAACAATGTTTGTTGGTCATATTTTTTTATATTGTATCAGCTAACGTTTTGTTGCCGTAGTAGCGGCGTTAATACTGGTTCTCTCGTCAATGAAGCTTCGTAGAATATAGTAGTAGGAATTTGATCTTTATGTATATAAATTAAATATTGTAAAAAATGAGTCATTGCGGAATCGAAACAGGAAGGTTACGTAATAAATAACTAGGTATTACTAGATATTTTTGTGTTACTCCCAGTTCGTACATGTAAACATGGTTTTGAAGCCTAAAAATGGAAAAATAACTTTATTGTCTACCATTAAAGTTATTATATCAGGTTTAAATCTGATTAATAGACAGTTTTTATAAAGTGTATTGTTTTAAACTAATTGAAAATGCGATATTCATTTGTTTTAAGCTATAGATATTCATCAATATGATTAAAAACCTTGATCATGTTATAAGATTATTTAGCTCAATTTTAAATAATATAGTTAGTAAAAAATAACTACTACTAGATATTTCTGTATCACTCTCGGTACGTAGGTGTCATATTTTTTTAAAATCTTATGAAAAAATATGTTATTTACCATAAAATTTATTCTAACAGGTTTAACTCTGACGATGAGTGGAAAGCTTAAGACTAATATTGGTTTTTGCGTATATATTTTGTAAAGCTTTGCATTATTTTAAATGAATTGAAAAATAATACTCATCATGGCATTGGAATATTTGGCTCGAATTTAAATTAAGGCGCAAAAGCATTGACGTACATTATGCTCAAGTGTTTAATTCATCTCAATTAGGTAGTACTTTTTGCATTTCTTATTTTGGAGGGCTCAAAAGCTAGGAATCAAAGTAATTCAATAAATAGGAAAACAAACAGATATTCATTATTTATGAGGTAACTTTGTTTCATGAAATTTTCTATTAAATGAATACATTGTTTTAGATATAAAGAAATAAAATGTAATTTAAATCTATCCAGTAGTTGTCCATACGCACATTTATTTTTGAGCCATTTAACTTCTTATCTGTCACAAATGTTTAAATCAGGAACTTGAACAATTCTCATGTTGCATATTTCGTTTGGTAAGAGGGTTGTAAATAATAATACAAGAGTGGTATCAAAAATTGGATTTATATTTTTGTTTTGCTGTTAAATTGAATGTCAGTAACAATTTGCCAGGGTACAGTGATCGGCCGCACAGCCAGAATCAAGCATAACATGTACTTTTTATAACAATGATACATTTTTTTCAGACCTAGTATCCTAACTTAGACGAACTAACTACAAGAGATATACATTTGTAAAGCTAAATATCTACAATCAATAAGTTATATACAGATAACAACATAGCATCATTATATACATTTCAATCACTATTAACCTTATCTGCCTGTGACACTTTGATTTTTCCTACATTCCGGGCAGTACCATTTGCCTTTAGGCGGTACCATGATACCGACACACTCGAAGTGGAACCACTCGATGGGGCAGCCCTCGGCGTCGCAGGCGATCATCTCCGAGACCTCGTCGTAGGGGCAGCGGCAGTAGCAGTACACGCTCTCGCCCTCCCGCGCCTGACGCACCGCCGGCCTTTGGAAGGCGTACGGCAAGCTCGAGGTGCCGGAGTTTAGATATGTTGGCGGCGGAACTGTTACTGGAGGAGGGTTCGGAGCTGGGGGTTGGAATATCTCTAGCGCTGGCTCTGTGCTGGACTCGGAGTCACTGGATTCCATCGATTCAGAATTCATGAGGAATCGAGGCGGCTCTGGATCAGGTATGGGAGCCGTCAGCCGTATCGGTTCAGTGTAGTTGAACATTCTCTGAGGAGTTACGGTAGACGGAATCTCTTTTTTGGGTTTGTGCGTGACCGGCGATGGCAGATCCTCCTTTCGCCATTCTAATTTGGGAGGCAGCTGAGGTTTTAATGCCGCGGGAGTCTGTGGTGCCTCTTCGTCACTGGAGTAACCGTAGAACCTGTTCGGCACCCTTCTTCTCTTGGACGCCCTCTTTCTCTCTACTGTGGTCGCCGGAGTACTAGAGTTCTTCGGTGGCGGGATCGAGGCTACTTTGGGAGTTTCCGGTAGTTGAACGGTATTCGATTGTAATGATATAGTTATTTTATTCGGAATCAAAGGCGGTGGGATTTCTTCTTCTGGTTTAGTAATAACATCCTTAGGAATTATCATTTTCAGTGGGCCGTGTTTTCGTGAGCTTCGTGATTTCTTTTTCTTTTTGCTCTTCTTTTTGCCGCTGCTACTCTTATCCTTCACCTCAGACTCTTGTTTCACTTCTGTTTCCTTAACACCCTCGTATTTCACCTCCTCCTTCAGCTTCTCTGGTTCTTCTTCTTTAACTGGTGTGTTACAGCGACTTACATCTCCAGACATGGACCCTCCGTCAGACGGAGCGACGGATGCTAACAACAATAGCTGGTTTCTTTTTTCATTGTGTAATTTATTGGCAATTTGTTGGGGATTTTTGTCATAGAATTCTTCATCTGTTTCACTTTCTTCCGTTTCTAGGTCGCTCTCGGCGATGGCTGGCTCAGTTTTTTCTGGAACCAGTACGGGCGTCTCCGACATACCCATTACATCGACATTGGAACCGTTACTCATTCTTCTGTTTGGAAGTGATTTCTTCAATTGTTTGTTCTTTTTCTTTTCGTTTCCAGATTCGTCCGAGGAATCGGAATCTGACGAGCTGGAAGATGAGGACCCGCTGCTAGAAGAACAACTACAGTTCGATCCACACGAACAGCTAGAGTCACTGTCGCTGCTGCTACTACTAGATGACGACAGGCCGCCATGTTTTTTTTTCGGGGACTTTTTGTTTTTCCTCTTATCAAAGGATTCATCGTCTCCGTTAACTTCCGTCGGTATAACGCAATAGTCATGGTCCGATTCACAAACGTGTTTTCTGATAGGTACGAGCGGTGGCGTCTTTTCCTTTTGCTTTTCCACCTTAGCTTGATACTTTTTGAAGTTATCCCATATATCTAATACTTGCTGCTCATTTGTCTTATCTTCTAATGACTCTGGTGTCTCCTCTACTTTATTCGAACTTATATCAACAGTTCCATCAGTGGCATCTTTATCGTTATTTACAGGATGGACAGCATTATCTTCGACTGGTTCAAGTTTAGGTTTATCTTCTGAATCAATTTCTTTAGTTGGTTGGATTGAATTACTGTCTGAGTCATCGCTATCACTTTCAGACAGATTTAATGCAGGCAAATTGACATCTAACAACAAAGCATCTTTGTCTTTGACCTTCTTCTTTTTGACTTTCTTAGAAGATAGTTCAGTCTCGGCCTCAGCTTTGACGTCGGAAGATCCAGCTTCCTCTTTTGGTTTATCATTAACAAGATCTATGACAGGAATCGGATCTTGTTGATCTTCTGGGGGTGCATCATTTGATTCTAACGGTTTACTGTCTTTTAGCTCTTCTTTAACTAATTTCTTTCCATGTTCCTCTAAATGCTTATTAAGTAATTTCTTCGACACAAACTTTTCCGTACAACCTTCCTCAATGCACACATGTGGAAATTCCTCTGAATGAAATCTCTTATGGACTTTGAGACAAACAGCTCTAGTAAATTGAAGAGTACATTCGTCGCAAACAAATACAGCTGGAGGGGTGCAAAAATGATACACGTGCGGCCATTTCTTCTGCAGACACCTTTTACATAACACACTCTCGGTGCCATGTTTCCAAAACAAATGATTAGTAATATCTGGCTTATTCCTATAGGCTATACCACAACGGTAGCACAAATGATGCAGCTTATGTTTCCACACGTGATTAGACAGGCGTGCTTGACTTTGGCAGAATTCTAAACACACATCACAAGTGTGGTGGATCTTCCTAAGATGCACCATCAACCTAAACGTCGACAGAATGTTGTCTACGTTACAAAAACAGCATCTAAACTTAATTTCATATTCAGAATCATATGTTCCAGGGCATAAATGACATAACAACTCACTATAAGAATAAAAATTATTTTTACACATAACACACAGTAAAATTGTCTTCTGGTGCATTTTACGATTATGTAAATAGAGATCTTTATGAACAGCAGTTCTAAAATAACACTGAAAACATTCGAAAAGTTGATTGTTCTGAACCGTCTCACACTTGTCAACACTGTCGTAAGAGTCTAGATTAATGTAAACTGTACACAACTCCTGGGCCCCAGCTTTAACTTTGGCCGTGATCGTTTCTGGCATTAACTCCTCGGCAGTTATACTGTTCACAGTGGCCGAGAACCGATGCTCGGCCACCATATGGAGGGCGAGCTGCTCACAATTCACTGCTATCTTACGTGCATGATTACAATAGATACAATTTATAACTGTTGAACCTAGAAACACTTTAAGAAGGTCCTTCAATGGATATTTATCAATTGGCCTATCTAATGTCAATTCTGTTACAGGTACATTTTCACTTTCATCCGGTTCCTCTACATTAATTTCGTCAGGAACGGTCTGCTCTGCTTCTTCTACTTTCGGCTCAGCTTGAACCAGGGTTTGATCCTCGTTTTTGACGTTTTCGTCTACTGGAGGCTCCTGAAGGTTTTCATTTTCCGTAGTTTCTTCTTTTTTAACATCGTCACATATTGTAGGAGTTACTTCACGTTTTGGTTCTTCCATTTCTGGACAGGGCTCTTCTACACTCTCTTTGCTGTCGCCGTTACATTTTTCACCACTATCGCTATCGGAAGAATAATCACTTGAAGAATCTTTGTCTAGAAACTCTTTAGGAACTCGTACAGTTAGCTTTGGTACCCTATTTAAAGTATTAAGATCTTCTAGCTTATTATCGTAAATGGTAGATTTAATTGCGGTTTCTGTTTTGTGTTCGGGAGGTTTGCTTATTGACTCCACATTATTATTTACAAGCGTCTTCATTACTGTTTCTTTATTATTTTCTATGATAGTCGTCTTTACAAATGAACTGTCAGCTTTATCACATATGGTCATCTTGATCAAGGGAGGTTTCGAGGGAGGTGCAGGATCAGGAGGCTTATCTTTCTCATATCTTTTAGGAGGTCTTCTGTTCCGTGAAGGTGGTTTGTGAGCATACTGTTGGCCCACCGTGGGATCCACAGTAGAATTAATAATCACTGGGGAATTGGCATTATTTAGACTCAATTTTAATTTAATACCACCCTCTTTTTCTTTCTCCACTGGTGGAGGGGTTGGTTCTCTAGGCCTCAAAGATGTCGAGTCAGGTACTGGTGCTTCTGGGCTCTCTGATTCAGGTGTGTCGCTATCTTCTGACTCATCGGATGGTTCATTACCGTTAGGAACCAAAGGTGTAACGGATTCTGTTGTATTGTTTGATAAATTATCAACAGAACTTATTGTTGAACTCTCAGTTATGTTATTATTTTCATTTGATGAGTCCAACTGTATACTGGTCTCTTTACTAGCAGCTATTGAACTGTTGCTCCTGATATTTGTGTCAGTGTTCATAGAATCACTATTCATAAAATTCATTGGTCTCTGTAAATGTGCAGTTTGTTTGTCAGGTTTCGGCTCACTTGTAATTCTTTTGCTATGTACAGATTTAGTATCTTTATTAACTACTCCGGGTCCGTTTTGTGAAGTTTCATTTGAACTTTTACAAATCTTGGAATTGGTCTTCATGGAATTCTTACTAATAAGAACAGGCACAGGCTTAGGCTTCACATTATTACAGTCATGATTGAAAAAATCATCTTTTTCACTACAAATTTCATCACAGGCACAGCACATTAAGTAAAATGTTCCATTATACACTTTAGAGAATTCTTCCTTGGTGTCAAAATTAAACTCTTTCACATTGTGTTTGTTTGTTAAATGAGATGAGAGTTTCTCAGCTTTTGAAAACATTCCCAAACAGAAGAGGCAAATGTGTCTATTGTGTACTTCCCGCATGTGGAGGAAGAGATTCCAATTCTCATAGTAGGTACCACATGCCGAACACAAATACACTTTCCGAGTGACTCTCGAAGGTCCACTGCTGTTCATTTCTGTGTTGGGTGCTGCCTCGGGACTGAGTGCGGGTTCCTTAGCCTGCGCCCGACACACCAGTTGATGTTCTTTTAACATAGCCAGAGTTTTGAATGACATGGAACAACATTTTCGACATTTAAACTTTACCATGGGCTGTAATCCTAAGCTTTGAGCGTACTCTTTCAACTGGGCTCCCTTTTCCACTTTACCCTTTTTATATTGTGATAACTGACTCTTAGGCACGAGGCGAGGCACAGGTTTGTCCTTCTCACTGTCAAGTCCACTGTGTGATGCAACATTTTGAAAATGACTATTTTCCAAGCGTTTCGGTAATGACTTAGGTACTCTAGGGGGTATATTCTTCGGTGTGTCACTGGTTTTGTTAACGAATGGTTTGCGCTTTTTATTCACACTATAGGAAACTGAGTTATCCACAAACGGTCTTTTACCCAAGTGTATTTTGAGCGGATTAATGCGTTTCCTGAACTTATCTTCTTGTAATGTGTCGGTACTATGGCATCGCGTGCCAAACGACTGGTCGGGTGAACTAGACGACTCTCCAGCGAAATCATGTCCGTTTGTCGTTAGTTTACTGGGCCGTTCACTATAGAGATTTGCCAAAGATGCTGCAGCGATTTTATCGTCTTGAATATTGGTAATATTACCATCTTCCATAGTTTTCTGAAAAAATAAAACACGTGCTTAGTTTGACTGTCGAGAAACAAAAGACATTCAAACAAGAGGAAATCGAAACCGATTCGAATTACAAGAACGACAATAACAAAATTATAACATAGCCTGTACCTCTGAAATCGTACGTCCAGTACGAATACAATACAAAGGATTTGTTTCCATGCATCCGTTTCAATAAAGCGCTCCTTACATCAGGCCTAATAAGAGGCAGCCGCGGGCTGGTCATTCCCGTAAAATGGCGTCACTTCGCTAAGCGAGGATTGCTGTTATCAGAAGTTTTGCACTTCTTTTGTACCACAAATATCACGATGTAAAAACATTTTTCAGACATTTAATCACTTATATAATTGAAAATTACTTTAATTGAGCTCGTCACACTGTTTATTTCCAAACACACTATCGAAAACCGTAGCGCGTTACGAGAAGCTAATTCATTAACCATAGACTAAAGTTACTCTATAAATTTATTTTTCAAATAGTGTTTGAATATAAGCCATCATTTAAGAAACACGTGTTATGGTCATAAACAAAACCGGTGGTTTGAATTTCCAAAAATAAAACAATATACAAATATATATTAATTTACCCTTATTACGTTAAATGAATTTAAATATATAAAGGTTTTGTTTCAGTACAAAAATTTTAGATTTTTTTTGTATATAATCTGTGTACAAACATTGCCTTGTCCACAAAATATTTAATCTGTTAATATTTAGAAGGTTTCGATAAGAGAAGGGACATAGATATTCGTTTTAGTTTTTATCATTTTGTTTAGAAAGATTTCTTTTCTATTTTCCTTTTTATAGACAATGCTTATGCAAGATGATGTCTGATCAGTTTAGAAAGGTAGAACCCTATTCACCGAAATCTTCGCCTCGAGGAGCGAGGTCACCAGTGGTTTCTCGTCAAGATTCTTCTGGTACCCTCAAGACAACCATCTCGCTTGGCAAGAATCCTTCCATTGTGCACAGTGGACCCTTCTATTTGATGAAGGAACCACCTGGTAAGTATCGTATCATACCCAAGTTCCATTAATTTTGATCTAGAAAACTGAGCTAACGTTTAATATTTTTAGGAGAATGTGAACTCACGGGAGCTACGAATTTAATGGCGTACTATGGTCTGGAGCATTCATACAGTAAATTCAACGGAAAAAAACTAAAAGAATCCTTATCTTCCTTTCTACCCAACTTACCTGGTATAGTAGATGGTCCAGGTCAGGAAGACAATAGTACTTTGGCCTCTGTGATAGCTAAAAGACCTATCGGAGGCAAAGAATTGCTACCTCTGACTAGTTCTCAGCTGGCCGGATTTAGATTGCATCCTGGACCCCTCCCTGAGCAATACCGTTACATCAGCGCAACACCACCCAAGAGACATAAAAGCAAGCACAAGAAACACAAGCACAAGGATGGAGCGCCTCCCGGACAAGACACACCTCTACAAGGTTTGTTAATTATATGTATATATGAATAATAAAAAATATTATATAGGTAATATATGTAGGTAGCAATGATTTGCTTGTTTTCAAATTTATCATGATTTTGTATATTTTATAATGAGACTATATTTTTTGGATATATTGTGTGGTTTTATTATTTTAAGTAACTTAACTAATAGACATTGTCATCTTGTCGGTCTGTGATTGTGGTTGTTGTAAAGTAATCGAAAGATCAAGTAGAATTTGAAGTATAGTAATAAAATAGTAGTTATATGTCTGAAGAGACAAACTTCTCAGCATTTCATGAATTCACCATCTGAATGCTGGGTATATTACAGTTTAATTTCAAATGTGTACCGGTGGCAATCTAAATGTATACTGTGAGAAAAATTTGTGTTTTGTTATGACTACACTTTAAAAATGAGGAATA
>DVQO01001014.1:0-11664 GCA_018231785.1 Danaus gilippus
AATGCTATCGATTTTATTTTTAGCGCTAATTCTATTAAAAGCATACCTAACGTAGGATATAAAATATAAGAATAAGTTGATCATCGGTTTAAATTTACTGAACATTATGTTACCGAGGCATAACCACAGGGTGTTCTGGCGCTGTGCTGTATACTCCTCAATATGTCTTCGCCCATCTGAAGCAGGATAGGGTCGCGTGTCTCACGGTACAGATACATGATGGATTCAATGAGCTCTGGTCGGAGAGGGTAGCTCTCTCTGGTAGTGGATGCCTCGCCAGTTCCTAGGTTGTAAACCTCTGGCGTGAACCCGTACTGCTTCCATACGCTATGATAGTTGTGAATTATGCGCATAGCTGTATCACTTTCACCTGAAATTAAATAATATTATGCCTTACATCATCATCGTCAGCCTATCGGAGCCCACGGCTGAGCTGCCTCTTCTCACATGGAGGAGGTAAGAGCATTAATCGCCACGCCAGTTCAAAACGGATTGACGATTTCAAATTTATAATTTGTAAATATAAGTCCAGGTTTCTTCACGATGTTTTCATGTCAGTCGTTTGACGTGGCTAAATACTCTTAGAAAGTACATATATATATAATAAACAATTGAAAATGTTTTTAAGTAAAATTCAAATCTTTATTTTTCTGATGGGACTAGAATTTTTATAACCATTTTGATTAAAATCTACACTTTTTCATAAAAACACAGTTGGAAGGCGAGAGAAGTGATTCCACATAAAATCTTAGCAATGTTTAATTTTTATTATATATACCAGCTTAGTACTAATTAACTTACACACGGAACTTTAATGTTCATATAAGTATATAAGGGAAGCTGACAGCTGGATAAGTGCTAATAAGCTGGTATAAAAGTAACAGTGTATACTAAAAAACATTAAGAGTACCTGTGAGGGCCAATAATCCAGGCCAATATGAATCCAACGACTGGTAGACTGGCAGAGTGACGTGTCCACGCAACATACTGGCCCAAACATACCAGTCCTCTTTACGGAGATGTTTGTCTATGGCGACTCTCGCCTCCATAAACATAGACATCAGCTCTGGACGCTCCAGCAGTATAGCACCTGGAAAATATAGTCAACTATAAACCAAAAGACATGTACCGAAATGTTTATTATATAGGAAAATCCCTACTAATATTATAAAGGCGAAAGTTACTCTGTTTATTTGTCTGTTACGCTTTCACGCCTAAACCACTGAACTGATTTTAATGAAATTTGGTACAGAGATGGAGTTGACCTTGTGAAAGAACATAGGATAGTTTTTATCCCAGCCTTTCGAAAGGTACTCTTGGAAACGCGATATAACCGAACTCCCCGCGGGCGGAAAGCTAGTTCTTTATAACTTTTGATGGGGACTAAAGAAAACGAAATTTGGTATGCATGTATGTTAGTCATGATAGAGATTGTTGACATACTTCTAGATTTGGAACAAAGCTTTATTTTAGTGTAATGAGAGTGAAACTGTTAATTCACTACATCAATCACTCATGATATCAAATGTTATGGCTAATCTCAATGGCGACATCTTTTAGTTCCTCTTTGTAGAAACTGACAAGTAATTATGATTACTAATTAAAATTTAAGTTGTATTAATATACCGCTGTAAATTGTACTGTTTGATATACTCTGTGACCAATTTTGATCAAATTTATACACAAATATATGCAAATTAAAACATCATAACAGTTGAAAAAAATTTCAACAGCCTTGTCACATCTCGTCCGCCTATGATCACGGTCGCGTTGTTTTATGTCAAAGGTGGCAAACGAGCAGACGGCCTGCTTGATGGAAGGTAGTTACCGTCGCCCATGGACATGCGCAACATCATTGTTGCGGATGCGTTGGCAACCTTGTATTGTTTAGGAAAAGCGAGGGGCGGGAATAAGGAAATGGTAGCAAAGGGTGGGAATACGGATAGGGCAACCGGCTCTCTCACTCATCGGACGAAACGCAGCCATTAAAGGCTACTTCACGCCTATTTTCTGTGGGAGAGTGGTACTTCCCCGGTCATGCCAGCCCATGTTTGAGCTGTAGTAACTGAATACAGCTAGGCTCTACCACTGAAATGTCGGGAGTATGTACTTTTTACAACAATAAAATACGAGAAGTATGATCCGAAAAATATTAGATCCATTAATTAATAAGAACCGCCATCAAAAAATGTAAAATTTTGATTAAACTTGTTTTACCTTTAACCAAATATTCATAATATGAGTCCACACCGCCTCCAATACCAGCATCCTGAGCCGTCCAACGGCCCGTCATCACATCTATATGGTTACCCACAAGACCTATCGGAGATTTGTGGTGATACAAGGCTTTCAGAGCATTATATGCAACCTAGAATGACACTAATTGCTTAATTAAATAATACCTTAAATATAACACAATGGAATTATGTACTTACTAAAACTTAAAATATAGTGTTTGGTTTTGTATTACAAAATTTGTAGCCATTTATATTTCTTTTTAATATCATTTCTAATAAAAGTAAAATTGCTAATAAATACATTCAAGTTTTTCCTGACTTTACACAAATATAACAACACATAATTCCTGATGATATTTTAAATCATATTTGCTTTGACTATAGAAGTTACCTCTTCATATAAAGGATCACCAGTTAGTCGACTTAAAGTACCAAACTCCACAATGAAAGTTCCGACTCCAGCGGTACATGTTATGCTTGTTTCACCAGGTGGGACCCCGGATCGTAAGTTAATAGTGCCATATGGCATTCCTGTTGTTGTATCAAAGGCAGCAATGAGCCTCTGAGCAACATCTTCAGCAAGGCGAAGTAAGGGGCCATTGCATGGCCAACCAGGTTCAAGCTTCATACCAGATCTGGATATTAAATAGGCAATGTAATCTAAGATTGTTAGATGAATAAATAATTGACATATTATCATACAGATAAATATGTTATGGCAATAATGGTTATGATTTTAACTCACTTGTATGATAAAAGATGAGCACTAAGTAAGCCGCCAATGATCCTTATATTAGTCTCAAACACTGATACATTGATGTCAGTGTCAAAGTTCTGCTTCTCTAGAACTATATCGACCACTCTGTTGAACTCTGTATAATTCCCCATGATGACGAGCATGTCCAATGCATCTATAAGGGTGAGAGAATAACTGCCCCAAGTATCCATCCCATCACAACTCAGAGGCCGTAACTCATCATATGGATAAGCATATCTAAGGTAGCTGTCGTACGCATGTTGGAACATTTCTTTTACTTCTTCTCTGAAATAGTATATGGTTTCATTATACAATATTTTTATATTTATATTCCGCACACTGTATGTTTTACCTTAACTTGTAAACATCCTCTTTACTATATTCACGTATGGTATGACATATATCGCAATTAAACAAGAATATAATAAATAACGAAAAAACAAATTTATTCATTTTTTAAATATTTAATTATTAAGTTATAAATAAGTATGAAAGAACAACAATTTATATAATGTTTGTGAGCTTAATGTTTCAATAACATTTTCTTAATCTCAAGCAACCGATGTAATAAATAATAAATTTTTATTTTTCAGTGATTATCACTACACTTTCCATGGTTCTACCTATCAGCACGTCACAAGTAGCCACACACTGGTGAAGTTTCATTCATACTCTTATGTCAATGTCAGATCACATATTTACTTAATCAATGACCTTACAGTCGTCCATTTGCAATTTCTCGTTGTTATTTAAAAGTAACTTCAAATTTAATTTACTATTTTTATTCATATTAATAATGCACATAATGAAAAAAATAATTTTCGTAACATCTTTTATTATAATTATTAATATTTTACAAAAATAGTTTTTCCAAAGTTTATTTAGTATTAAATATTAAAAGGAAATTAACATCAAAAATAACTTTTAATATTTTCCATAAAATTATTAATCTTTTGTAATAAACCCATCTTTGTATTTTGTGTATTTTAAAAATAAAATGAAATAAAGTCGAATGAAGAACATCCTCATTTTATAATAAATACAATGAAAAGTATTCGTTGTTGTTTATGTAGTTTGTTGGATTTTTCACAGAATATAATCAAAGTAAAATATAAACATGTATTTTTTTTTATTAAATGTTTAACAATTTTTAAATGAATGTTTACCGTTTCACCATAGACTTATAGATTTTGCCGCCACCATTTCATTGGTTGAAATTTAAAATAACAGAGAGAATAGAACGGTGTAAACTGCAACAGCTGAAACTAGCTTAATGTCTGTTGTCCGTTGACACTGGTTAGCATTTTGAGGGTGTTTTCGATTCTTTAACAGCACAGATTTGAAACTACTCACTTCTTTTTTAAGAAAATGTGGTCCTCGTGAATTTTCTCTAACTTATTTCATCCATTGGTGGATTTCTTTGCAGTCAAACGCGCATTGTTCTGTATAAGTTAATCGTTAAGTTTGAGGAAGGATTGGACGATGGCATCGTTTAGAATTCACGAGGATCAAGAAAATACTTCATTAGGATTAAGGAAAGATGCAGAAATATTCTCTGCTGCTTCACAACGTCGGGCTCTAGGAGATCTTAGTCAATTCGCTTGCAACCAAAATCGGAACATAAAAAACGTGAGTAGTTGGTTTCTTATGTTCGTCTAATAGAATAGGTTTGCCTGATTGTTATTTGTATTTTAGACCCTGACGAATGGACCTTGCAAAGTTCAAGATGAGAATAGAACAGTGCGCCAGATTAAAAATGAAAAAAACATTGTACCCCCTGTGGCTCAATTTCGCGCCTTCAGTGTCTACGAAGATAAACCGAAAGAAGTTGAAGTTAAAAAGCGGGAGCCCTTCAAACCTTTTGTAGCGAAGGAGATTAAAAAAGATAATTTCTTTTTAAATGCTGCAGAGAATGTTAAAGCGCTCTGTGCTCAAGTGGAAAAGCAAAAGCAGGCAGAAAAGGTTAAAGAAGTTGTTACTGTTCAGTAAGTATTTGTCAAATTCTATTAATTCCATTTTAATTTATAATAACTGCCTAGAAATTCATATTGAGACATTACAAAGTCACTGTGGGGGTATATTTAAAAAAAAACTATTGTATTTATTTTATGTATTTTTCAAGTCATTAGTATAAGAAGTATTGGCTTAGTAATTTCCAAATAGCAATATGTTGGATTACAATCCTTCAAAAAGAAGTTTTTTTCAATAATTATTAGTTATTTCACAGTTGATCTTTAGAAATGTTGACAAAATCCTTTAAGTTTTTGTTCTTGAATAGTATTTTGTTTTTTTATTTGTTTTTACTTGTATATAATTAGTTCATTGTTTTAAATACTTTTCCACATATTGTTATAATTATTATAGACCTCCAAAAGAATCTAAGAAAGATGTTTATGAATCTCCAATGTCCATTGTTGACTCGAGCATCCTGTCTATGTCTATTTCCCGCAATGAAAGTCAGATCATTGATGATGAAGATGCAAATACAACAAAGGCGCAGACTGATCGTGAGATGTTCTTCCATGTTGCTGAGTATAGGCAGGATATATATGATTACATGCGAGAAATCGAGGTAAGGGAAATTTTATAGTTAACAATACAATAAAAATTTTATTATAGCTGTTACATCTTTGTTATGGTATAAATGTACTGTAGTAACAAATAGGTGTATAATATGAAGTTTTTTGTGTAACTATTGTTAACTATTAACATAATAAATAAAAATTAAACAAAATTTCATCTAAAATTAATAAACTAACTTAACAATACTTAAATAGATACTCGACATGTACACAAATTATAACATATAACAGTTTAAGTTTAACACTATGTATATTATGTTTCACCAGATAAAGAACCGTGCTAATCCACGTTACATGCGCAAACAGCCGGACATAACTCACAGCATGCGTTCAATCTTAGTAGACTGGTTGGTTGAAGTATGTGATGAGTATAACCAACAAAGCGAGACCCTCCACCTGGCTGTGTCTTACGTAGATCGATTTCTGTCTTATATGAGTGTGGTACGAACTAAACTGCAACTTGTCGGCACAGCGGCTACTTATATAGCAGCGTGAGTTAATATAATAATTACTTGTGTTTTTAATTGCTTAATTTGGCCAAAATAATAATTTAATTAGATAACAATTTTTACCTTATATAAATGTTGGATCACTAATAAATGTTCTGTAGAATAACTTTAGCATGAATTATAATGAAATTTTAAACAAAATACATCACAATAATATGTCTAAACTTAGCTTAATACAGCTGAAAGAAAATTGATTTAATTGGGAGTTCTTATGTTGTATGGCTTTAATTTGTTTATGGTTTAAATTTATTATAATATATAATTTTTCTTTATCTAGTGATATTAATCACTTGTATGGTTTGAGTTAGTAATCTTGACCTCATATTGACACTTACAAAATTTTATTTAGGACATTTGATAAAAGTATTCTAAAAAGCATTTGATATATTATTATACATATTATTTTGATGGCATATATTTTAGATCATATTATGTTTAAATAATTATGAAACCACTTCATTCATTAGAAATGAATTGTTGCTGTAATTTTCTTAAACTAAATATATTTATGATTGTATATGTATTGTGTTTAAATGCATATTAAAATTATAGTCGAATAGATTTATATGTTTAGTTTCATATATGGAAACAATCATTATTAATAACACTTCCCTCCAATAGGAAATATGAAGAAGTATATCCACCGGAAGTGTCGGAATTTGTCTACATAACGGATGATACTTACACCAAACGTGAAGTGTTAAGAATGGAGCACTTGATATTAAAAGTGCTCTCCTTTGATCTCTCTACACCAACATCACTGGCATTCCTATCACACTACTGCATCTCAAATAGTATATCGAAGAAGATCTTCAATTTGGCCGCTGTGAGTATGTTGAAATGTTAATAAAACAATTATATGGAATCTGCGAGATTATTAACTTGTTCCTTACAACAATGACATAGTAATTAGACATTGATTAACTCTACAGCTTATTACGGATACCGAGAGTAAGTTATACATGTCTATTTACTATAGTGTTTTAATAAATCTTTGAAGATTAATATAAAATTTTAGAATCTTTCATTCATTCATATAAATTATGTGTACATATTATTGTATAATTCATTTTCAAAGTGGATTTTTTTTATTGTCTTATGTCAATAGTATAAATATTTGTTTTTATTCCAGTATATTTCGGAGTTATCACTTCTGGAGGCAGAGCCCTACTTGCAATATCGAGCGTCTTTGATAGCCGCAGCTTCATTAGCCACGGCACGCCACGCGCTGATGTGTGATCACCCACACCGCCACAGCCTCGATGACCCGCACTGCGCGGAGGTCAGCTGGCCGGCGAGTCTCGCTCGCACGGCGGGTTATTCTCTAACCGAGCTCCAGCAGGCCATGAAGGAGCTGGGACGCACACACGCGCACGCACCACACCAACCCTACCGTGCTATACCAGATAAATACGGGAACAATAAGTTCGTTTCACTCGACTCTTACCATTTTGTTACTAAACAAAGAGAAAATCATTCAGCTAATCTTTATAAGTAGTTGTTCATAATAAAACGTCTATTTGAATTAGAAAAAAAAGGAAAATAATTGTGCATCTAACATAAGCATATAATAATGAGATCAAGACTTTCATGAGTATTCATTTAAAATTTAAATTGAAACTAAATTTTTCGGATTTACTACCTTTATTTCATTATGTTGCTGCAAAGTTACTTGAACGTCGGAAATTGTAGTTTTAAAATAAAAGTATAATAATAGTAATCAGAAAATAATAATATTGTTTATTTTCAGGTACGACAATGTTTCCTCTATCGAAGCAAAGCCACTTTTCCCCGTCCCTGAATACACAGCCCCGGCAGCCCGTCCCGCCGACAGACCGCGAGCAGATACACGTGTATGATACTAGTATTAGTCCATGTATGTCGAACGGAAATATTTTAATACCTCTAAGAAACTACCACACACATCTACAGTCAAATGAAGATCAACACTAGAATCACTAATATCGAATGTTTTAAAGTTTTTTTTCTTACATTAATGGCGGTTAACGTCATGCATGTTTGGCAATGAAGGCTATAAAATAAAATAAAATTGTATTAAATCTAAGATTTTGAAAAAAAATAGCTTTATAGTTTATATCATGGCCATTCAAATAACTAGTAAGGTTTTATATAGATTCTGCAAAATGTGGGGATTTTTTTTTGTTATCTGTATTTCAATGAAAGAATATGTAGTATGTGGTGTAATTTAGACCAGCCGGTAAAAAAAATGGTGTGTTATAAAAGGTTATGAACAAAACTTTAAGACTGTATACATATTCTTATTATATCTCAAGTTATTAAATTGGTTGTAATAAAAAAAATTATATGCTTCCGTAACTGATTTTATACTGTTATGTCATTTGTGGTAATATACTTGAAGATAAATTCCGAATCTCGCAGAAATTTTGCATTTACTAGGAGTCTATTTACGAGTTTGGATTTAGTTTCAAGAGATTGAAAGGAAAGTTGCATTTTATACAACGATATACTAAATAAGCTAGTTTTTACTAAACTTGTATTAAGACGTGGGACCATTATTTAGATAGTTTTAAAATTAACAATCTCCAATTTGAATAAAACTTTGTGTCAATCTGTTCGTAACACCACTTGTGTTGCTCTAACGACCATCAAATGTCAGTGTCATAAAGCTAACGGCGATAATTCAGTGTTTTATATATATTAACAATATACCCCAATGTCATTTACTTTTCAAACTAATGTATTTTTTTGCCGCCTGTGTTCAAGTCAATTAAAATATCGTCTTCCGCTTTTATCACACTGATTGAAGACTGCGAACCTTTATATTGCTGTTGTAGAATTAAGTACATTGTGATTTTTGTATGGACCAATGTTTTTGGAAATGTAATTCAATATAGGGTTAAAGTATTTTAAATTCTTAACTGAATGACACAGCACCCTGCGTTATTGTATGTAATGTGTGGACTTTTCAACTTAGATGATAATATAATACCAATTCTTAGCACTTATTTTCATGTTTGTTAGTAAATTATTATTTTTGATATATAAGGTACGTTTTTAATGTTGATAAGTAGTTTTTAATATACCTAATGAAATACTTATTTTACTCCCGACTTTTCTAGGGGGGTAAGTACGTGTATTGATAATATATAGTATTAAAATAAATTTTGTTTTATTTTTTCAAACCTTATGCTCAATAATCTTATTTCAATTGCTAAAAAAATTAATATTGCATTATAATTGAAGTTACATTGCCTACAAAATAGGATGAAAAGAAATTTCATACAATTCCTATTTACTAATGAATAAAATTATTTATCTGTGATTAATTCACAAAAAGTCCCGCCATTCAGAAACAAATAGTTATGACAGTACAATATTGTTTGTCAACATTAATAAGATTTGTCGTATTAAACTTTTAGAGAATACTAAAAAATTAAGTAAATTGGGAATTTTTTCAGAACCTGTCATTTTAAAAAAATATCAAATAATTAGTTACTAACACACTAATAACCTTTTCAACGTTGGAGTGCGATAGTTAATTTAATAGTTAAATTAATAAATTTATAAAGGTACGTTCAATATTAAGAAATTATAAATTCAGTTTTATCTAATTCATAATTCCTTGTGATTGGTAAATGCTTGCAGTTACGTTAATCTCTAGTAGTTTTCATATGTGATGTAGTATGAGCATCATTTAAAATAGTTTTATTTTTTGCCGCCTCGTAAAGGAAGTGCCGCTAAATCTATTTACAGATGAACGGGCGGAAGACGCTCTTCTACGGCGGAATGTAGAGGATAACTGTGACATATTAAAATATTTTAGACCAAAAAATAGTTATACGACATATTGCTACCCTAATGCTATCTTTTTTATTGAGTAATATTTATAAACACTTCTAAATTATAATGCTTATTACCATTTGAGGTTACTATGATAAGTCTGATCTAATATTCATTTTTTTTTAACAATTTACGGGATTGGAGTCCTACTATGTTACTAAAAAATTTTTAGTTTCGACTCTGTTACACTTATTGTAGATTTGAAATGAGCTTTAAGCAAAAAGAAATTTTTGATCTAAGTTCCTTTACTTCAAGTATATTAATAATATATGTGATACGTCTAAGTCTAGTAGCACAAGTGCAGTTAACCATTAACCTTAGGCATAACAAAGGGCAACCGGTTCCTTTCATACAACGCTTAAATGTTTTTACACGTTACATTCTTTTAGTTTTTATTTATTATTATTATTTACATTAGAAAAGTAGTCCAAAAGAATTCCCACTTAACACTTATGGTATTTTAAAAGATAATCACTATTCCCTTTTACGATAAAAATAAAAAAAAATATCTAAGTAAAATAAACGCTTTAGTTGTAATACATATATTTCGATAGAAAAAATACTTCGTAAAATTCTTCTCTATGTGATGTGCGAGGTTGTTCTATTATTTGTACTTGCTAGTTATTTTATATCATGGTGTGTGTTTTTCTTGTGTGTAGACGTTCCCCAAACAATTCTTCGTCGCAGTGCCTGAAAGAACAACATAATTATTAATATACAACTCTATTTGACGTGAATATTTTTTAGTATATATTGATTGCGGTTTGTGGTGACCGTTTTTGAATTTAATGAGCGTGGCGTCCATGGAATTCAAAATTACAAACAGCTGCTATTGCTATTCGTGTAACTATAAAACTTCGGAAATCAAAACTGTTGTATATTTGTTGGATATATTTGCAATATAGTTATGCGGAACATAGTGGAGTTACAAGTGCGAGTTTGTTTAGAATGCTCTTAAACGCGACGTTGTCACAAGCCCGCATAATATTTATTCATATAAGTTTTGTACTTTCTAGAAAGATAATATATTAAACAACTAATGTATTTATACAACCGTTTTGTCCATAAAAGCGACATGTTTATAAACAGAGATGGCGTGTGCAGGAACGTGCTAGCCGATATTATTTTAGTTCGTATTTCCAGGAAGTTTTCTATCTAATGGGTGCTATTTGAATATTAGTTAACCTTCAAACGGCTGTGCCGTCTGGAGTGCAAGACGAACAATTTAAAATTTACTTTACAATCAGCGACTTTGAGTCAGGGACACGCTGCATAAACATAATAAATCATTTGTCGTCTGTCTGACTCTGAGTGGAGCGAGATATTTAAAGCACTGTAAGGGGTCGCTTACAAAGTAATACTTTTCTCTCGCAATGATTGATATTCAAGGGCCAGTCAGTTATCGAACCTAGTATAGAATTGTTTTCTTTTATTTGTAATAAAATTCCGAAAATTTTAAAATCGGATATTTACTTAACAAAATGCTGTCGACTATACGAAATAGTAACAAAATAACATTTCAGTTATGATAATATATTCAAAACAGGTTCCCGGCGTTGTTTTCTTAGTAAGTAACAATAAACAAATTATAATCTTAATCAACACCTGACTTTATAACTGCTTCCGTTTTTTGTTTCATATTTCCTGATAAAACAATAATTATATAGAGTATCTCCTTATTTTACATTTTTTCATATGACATTATCGCCAGATGAGTTTGTCTGTGAATTGTGAAATTAGACCTTACAATTATTATG
>DVQO01001015.1:0-11659 GCA_018231785.1 Danaus gilippus
GTGAATCCATTGAATGCTAAGAGGTTTCGTCTCGTCTTTTAGTATGGTACATTTGAAGCGGATGTTTGTGATGAAGTAAATCAAAATAACTTTACATATCTGCTTAGTATGTCCTGCATAGAACCCTTGAACAATGTTTAGTTATGCTATAAGCCGTAAAAAAAACCTATTTTTCATTCTTTGCCTAAAATAATGACAACTTGTATTTATTTTTCTGTTTTAACTTCTGGTACCTAATTCACCGTAATACATTACATATTATGTTGATTTACATACCTGATACATTTATGAGTCAGTATTGTTAAAAATCATATTGAACTGATTCTAACTAGAACATTAAGTTTTACATAACTGTTGAATATGTTGTAATAAAGTATGTCTTCTATGAATTTTATTATACTTCTTGCCGTTGCTTACATACTACAATAAATATTCACAAAATAATTTACTAAAAAAAAATTATAATTTTTTTCTACTATCAAGAAATTTTTACGAGTTTTGATTTAAAATTTATGACTATTCCCTTTTCAATTATTTTATTCATTCTTTTATATTATTTTAAATTTAAAAAGTATGAAAAAATCGGTATGATATTCTAATGTCATACAGCATAGGAGCAACACTACGCGACGCGCCGCGAGCTACAAGGAACTGTCACAATTTGCTTTCATCTTAGTTATAGCGAAAACAACCATTAATATTCTTAAGCTACTATAGTGAGTAAATGTAGTTTGTAGATCTATGAAAATAATTTATTTACAATAAGCCATAAAAATTATTTAAAATGTTATATTGTAGATGCGACAAAAAAGAGTTTAGAAATGGAACAACAATTTTCATTGTCTTGGAATAATTTCCACGGAAACCTGAGCAGGGGATTCGCCGGTTTATTAGGCAATGGTGAATTTGTTGATGTAACGATTGCTGTCGAAGGTCATTTACTGCAAGCACACAAAGTTATTCTATCAATATGCTCACCATATTTCAAAAAAATGTTCCAATTGAATCCATGTCAGCATCCTATTGGTATGTATAATATATACTTATATATCATCTTCTTAATAACCTCTATTCTGTTCGTCATATAGAATGTGCTTTTAATTTTAACTCACAATTATACAATTTTACAGTAGTTTTAAGAGATGTCACTCATAAAGCCATGAGAGATTTATTGCAATTCATGTATCATGGTGAAGTGAGTGTGAAAAGAGAAGATCTCACTAGTTTTATTGGTACAGCTGAAGTTCTGCAAATAAAAGGATTGACACATAAGGAGGTAAGCATATATTTTTACATTTTATAACCTATTTCTTATTATATGTTAATTGTAAATGACAAAAAAAATTACTGGAGTACAGTTCTTCCTCTAATCTTAGTTCTTTACTTATTTTCACTTATCTATAATTTTTAGTCTTACACATTAAATTTTTTTCCAAATCTAAGTATCTCTCTAAAGAGGTTGGTAAAATAAAAATTTAAATCTTCACTTTGATGCCATCTTATCTTATTGCAATTTCTTTCTCTGAAGACATATGTTTGCAATAGATATGGTAAAAAACTGGCTGCAATACTTAATATCTATTTAATACACAAAACAAATATATATTTTCTAGAATCTAGATCCAATTTTTTTGCAAGTAATTTGGCAACAAATTATACCTTATGTTTTAGACTGATGTCTAAGCTACATTAATGTAAAGTCGTATTGAAATCCATTAAATAGGTTTCGGAGGTATGAGCAACAAACTTCAGTCATCATCACAAAGTGTTTCTTCTAATATATTAGTAATGTCAACAAAGCTGATGTACTATGTGTTTTAAGTATTGATTCATTAGTTGGTTTATTTAAAATTGAGCAATAATGAAAAAATTATGTATGAAAACCTGCTTTGTAAATATTAGGACTGTTTAAACATTTTTGAAAATTTCAGATGCTTTTATGCTTAAAGCACAATTCAACTATTTTACATTTGATTTCTTTTAATAACATTTAATATTTATCACATAAATATGAAAAAGTTCAAAGTTTGGTAAACATATTTTAGTCTTTGCATAAAAGGATACTAAAATTATATTTAAAATCTATTTTATACATTTATAAAAAATGCAGTAATATATATAATGCATAAAGTTAAGGATCTAATACAAAGATGAGTTTAGTTTAAATTAAAATTGTTAGCAATATTAACTTGCCTTAAATTTTTATATATTACAGACTGATGAAGAAGTGTTTGACACAGAAAGAGAATCAACAAAACAAAACCTAGGACCTCAAAATGATAGTCCTGACGCTGAATCATACAACTCAGACATGTACGACCCAAACATAAATGAAGTAACAGAAAACAAAGAAGATTTACTTAAGAAAAGACAGTTATTAGAAAAAATACACAGGCTGAGTAGTTTGAAACGAAAATCTGATGAATTTTTACAGAAAAACTATTACAGTGATCCTATCACAGAGAAAAGAGCAAAGATAGCTGATAAAAAACTGTATAAAGTTAACAATCATTTGTTGCAAAGCAGCAATTATGAAAACAAGAATGTATATGATAACAATCCTACAGAAGTGACTACTCCATTAAATCAAATTCAAAATTCCGGTTCTGATAAGGAACTATCGGATGGTGGTCAAAACGTAGCTACCGATAATCCTATAGAATTAAAAACTGAGTGTGATGATAGTGATATCACGGTCATTGACCCAGCAGTGTGTACGACGAAAGACTACATGTGTCCCAGAGATGGCAAAAAAGGAATATCAATACCATTGGAATATCAATCACCACAGGAAAGTGAGTATTTTACTTTCATATTAACACATAATCTTATATTTTGTTTTATTTCTTTTTTCTTGACTCATTTAATTTTTCATAAGAATCATCAAATTTTTGTTTCGCTTCTGTACTAACGCTTTTCATTATATAAAGGAATAGCGATTGTGTTGAAAATGCAATCATTTGTTAATTTCACTAGCACATGTTGTTTTCTGTTGCAAATCCTTCATGCTATGAAAACACGATGGCATTTTCAACATTGTCAAGTTTCCTTTTAAATTTGTTGAACGGTGAAATTATATTGAAAATGCCAATCGTGATTTCAGATTGTACCGGTTTGAGCGCATTTTTTATGGATCTCAAAAACTTAGTTAATGGCAAAATTAATAACACTTTGAGGAGTGAGGAATTTCCGAGGCATTCTCTAGAACATCGTCTTATTACAATACCACAGAAGGAAGATGGGAAAAAGAAATATCCCCAAAGATCTTGTAGACTTTGTTGGCGGCTAGGCAAACGACGTGATACTAGATTTATGTGTAGTGCTTGTGAATTACCATTTTGCAAAACTCCATGTTTTGAAATCCATTTCAATGATATGTTTAAGGCACCACATATGCAAGGAGATTATTATGCAACTTGAGTAAATCAAAGGCTTTTGGTTTAAGATGTCTTTATAGGTGTTAGTTATAATAAAAGTATATTTTTGTAATCACAAGTGATAGTAAGTACTTCTCATCAGAAACATAGAATCAAAGATTCAATCTAGCGTGGGACCAAAATGAAGAAAGGTTATATTTTTGTACGAAACTAAATTTAAAGAAGTTGTTACGAAAAAAAATGTTACAATTTGTAAGAGATATATTTGCACAAAAAATATTGGTAACCTGTGATACTTAGAAACTATCTGTGCCAATACATTTTTAAACTGATATTTCCTAAAAGTGCCATCATGTTTCTGCCATACATTCAAAAGACTTTATTGCTCATATTCTAGTCTATTTATTATATTTAATATAAGATAAACATAAGATACTCGAAATTATTTTTGTAAAAGTTACGCACTTTCCCTGTGACATATATTGATCTCTGTATTGGTGATGTGATTTTTGTGATGATTCTAAATTATATTTACATTCCAAATTAATAGCCTTATTTGGCTATGGTCCAGTTTTTGATACAAATGATATGTGAATTATTATTTTTCATAATTCTTGTGTGATGTTTAACATATGCTTGAGTGTTTTAATGGACATTAAAAAACTGTATTCGAAACCATCTTTAATTTCCTCCTTTGAAACTATCTTTCTATAAGACTAATTCACTTAAATTGATATGATTTTATATTTATAAACAAGAATCATGTTTTGATTATCAATATCATCTATTACAGATGCTCTGTCACTTGTCATGAATGGATCTTGTGAACTTCCAGTGCGATACAAATATATATACAGCAGGAAAGGACACAAACAACTCGTACACATGAACTTTGTGTATACCAAGCATTCAACAACTCATGGTAAAACGTCATGGAGATGTGTTCAATACTTCTCACTGAATAGATGTCCGGCGACGGTGGAAACTATTGATTCAATGATATACGCCGTCAATCACCAACATAATCACGAAGATTGCTATGAAAAATTATCGAGGAATAATATATATGAAATGAATGTATCACCCAAATAAATTATAAACAGATCTATAAAGATTACATACACTAGTATGATCATTAGGTATGATAGTTTAACGCTAAAGAAGCTGAAGAATCTTGAGAATAACAATAAATCACTTACATATCTTTAAAATTGTGCCAAATACATGGTGTCCCATTTGAAATTGCAAAAAGCGTTATGTAAATACTAATTAATATATAAAAGTGTAAAGTTCCTATATTTTTCTTTAAGTATAATTATAATGAGTAGCATAACATGGAATCTATTGTATCGTAAACAATTAATATATTAAATGACTGTAAATATACAAAAAAATTAATTACTCATCACTCAAACGTCATATTAAGTCCATGTCCTATATATAAAGATCTAGTCATTGAACCGACATTAAAATAAAGAAGAAATAAAGTAGACTGTAAATAAAATGTGTAAATTTTAATTATATAATGTATTTACATGTATTATTTTTTAATAAATAACTACGTTTTTAACAATTTCATTGGTGCTGTATTATTTTTAGCTAATATCGCAGCCATTCTCTTCCTAGGTCTATGTTTTTTGCTAAAACCCACTCCTGAAATTAATTACAAATAATATTTAATAATTGAATGCACAAATAATATATTTTTCCTGAGTTTATACTTACGAATATCAACATCTGGCTTCTCTTTTAAACCAAATGATTTCGCTACACTATTTAAATCCATATTAAGTAAATTAAAGACATGTTTTAATTTTTTTACTTCAAACGCCCTTGTATATCCTTCAAAAGCTTCGATTGCAAGATTATGGAACTCCGGGTCTTTCATAGCTACGTCAATCTAAAAATATATTGTAACATAAAAATTAAAAAAATAGACCTTTTTTGAATAAATTTAGTTATTTTAGCAATTATAGGGAAATCACTCGACATTATTATTCGGCGATTTATTGACAGTTGATATTATAATATTGAAATAACCTAACTATTATCAAGTACCTACCTTAGATTGAAGATCGCTGTACTTATTCCATAATTCATATTTGTCTAAATAAATTTTAGCATCTCGCAAATAGTTAACAAATTCCCTTTCTTCTGGTCTCAACAATAATACCGCTTGTCCCTCAGCACCCAAACCTCTCGCCGTTCTGCCAACTCTATGAATATACTCCTAAAATTGTGTAAATAATAAAACGATTTATCTTGTTGCTATTTATGAAAAATAATTTGATTTTTTTAATGCTTCCATTATAATGCTTTATTTTAGATTTGAATTTTTATGCCATCAACAACACGCTTTTAAACTTTTTTGACAACAAATTATTATAAATTATGTTTTTAAAAATGTCCAAACTATAACCTCTTACAATTTTGTCACAGACAAAATAAGTAAGTGGATGGCAACTTAATTATGGACATAAACTGAAAAATTTAAATGTATGAAGTTATAATGAATGTAATCTATAAAACTCAATAATAATAATTACATTAGTATCAGAAGGAGGATCAAACTGAATGATCCAATTTACTTCTGGTATGTCCAATCCTCTTGCAGCTAAGTCTGTGCAAAACAAGGCCATTTTTTGTGCATTATAAAATTTGTTTATTGTGTCACTTCTGTCCGACTGGTTCATTTTTCCCTGACACGAAATTAATGATATTAAATTATAACAAGGTATAATATATAGTGAAAGAAATGAAAACGAAATTTATATGAACTCACATGTATACAAAGCACTGACATATCACAGTATTTATAAAAGAATGCATAATGAAATATAACAGATTTACAACTTGAAAAGAAAACCATAACTTTTGAATTTTGTGTCTTCTTTAAAAGCTTGTGTAGCCAGTGCAGACGATACTCAGTTTCACAGATAACATATCTGAAATAAACAAAAAATACTTAAGCCTTGATAAACATTTAATATAACAATGATTCTTAAGTTCATGTATATTGTATTCAATAACACAAATGAGATAAATTGTTGATATATATTTTTTAAGCATTCTTATAATTCAGTTCTAAATAAAATTCAATAAATTTTTATTTCTCAAAAATTTACCCTTGCTTAAGTCCTTCAACAGTAGCCCTATCATCATCTTCATTGGTGTTAATTAGGTGTACATCATCACTCATAGCCGTTTTTATTAAATTGTCTGTTGCCACTGATTGAGTTGCACTAAACAACATTGTCTGTCTGTTTTCTAAAACAAATAAATTGGTTAATACTTAAAATATAATTATGGTAGATTAGAGTACAGATCAAGGAATAATTGGCCATAAAAGTTTACTATTACTAAATGAAACTCTTTAAATAATATGATATCTGTTGCAATTATAATAGTAATCTTGTTAATTAACCATTTACAACCAAAGACAAATATAAATGTATGTATTAATTTCTGCTTATATGCTTGTGTAGCAACTTACTTGGAAGTCTATTAACAATCTGCTTTATATCTTCTTCAAAACCAAATTGAAATATTTTATCAGCCTCATCTAATACCAGACATTTAGCACTGCTATAATCAAACTCTTTTGTTCTCATATGATCATATAATCTTCCAGGGGTTGCAACTACTATGTGGATACCTAAAAAATTAGAAAATCTGTTTTAGTTATACTTCCACTAATCCCTACTAATATTATAAATGCGAGTAACTATGTCTGTCTGTCTGTCTGTTATGCTTTCAGGTCTAAACCACTGAACTGATTTTAATGAAATTTGGTACAGAGATGGAGTTGACCTTGAGAAAGAACATAGAATAGTTTTTTTAAAGACTTTTGAAAGGTTCTCTTGGAAACGCAATATAACCAAACTCCATGCGGGCGAAGCTGCAGGCGGAAAGCTAGTTATAGTATATGAAAAATCATATATTTTAATTTTTGTTTGAAATAATTAATACCTTTTGATAATTCACAGCTCTGTTGTTTTCTGTTCTCTCCGCCAATAACTAATAGGGAAGTCATCAACTCATGATGTGTTATTATTTCTTGTAGCACTGTGAAAGTCTGTATCGCAAGCTCCCTTGTTGGTGATACTACTATAGCTAGAGTTCCTAGAATGTATGAATAAATAAACATATATTTTTAAAATTTAAGCAAATAATGATAAAATTTATTACTAACTTTGAATAGTAAAGTAATTGAGTAAATATTCTTCTTTGTGATGACTATGTCACATTTTATTTACCTTTCTGGTGTTCTTTTATAAGACTAGAAACTAACTCCACTACTGGTATTAAGAATGCCAAAGTTTTTCCAGAACCAGTTTTTGCAGTTGCTACTACATCTTTTCCGTCTAAAGCCTTTGGTAAAACTTTAGCCTGTATATCAGTCATTGCTTTAAATCCCATATTTTTAATAGCCTTTAACGTTTCCTTGGATATTTTATTTTTATACATTTTAAATTTTGGAATTTCCTTTGAATTATCCATATTTCGAAATACCGAGTACGCACTACTAATTTATTTTTAAAATCTTCAATAATTTCCGATTACTTATCCGTTTTTATACTTTACTTTTCAAGACTTCCAAATTCCGTATAATAAATAATTTTGACATTGAGATATACCATATGCGAATGACATATCACATATTGTTTATAAAATCCAATTTGTATTCATATATATGATTTTTTCGTGTTTTCTAATTATAATGGTTGAATTAAAGAAAATAAAAATATATTTTTTGTAACCTTTTGTAAACCTACTGTCGACCAATATAATCAGCAAGTTGAGAGAAATGATTTCCTAAAATTAAAACTTAATTTTTATTAATCTGATTCCTTTCTAATAATTGCTTACATTTAATTATGATCAGAAACGTCCTATATATTTTTTATTCCAATAGCATCAATTTGAAACATCAAATTTATTGTTTTGGTCGCTAAAGTTTCTAATAACTGCAAAATGTGATATTTTATAATTTCAAAACGTCATAATTACCGTAAACACGGTTGCTGGTAATTAACCAAAACCTCGGGAGAATATTGTTTTAATTTGATAAAATAACGCGCAATAGGCCAAAAATATTAGTTAAATATAAATGATAAACGCGAAAGTCTTAGACCTCATTAATTATTTTCTTTATCATAATTTTTTTTTGAACATACGACTTCTAGTTTCACAGTTAACACAAATCTGGACGGTAAAGAAACATATTATATAATGTATTATCTATGCATATAACAGTGGTATAATTGTATCTTTTGTCATATTCTGACAATTGACATTACTACCACCGTACCACGCTGACTTTTAACATGCTTACAAGTTTGAACTTAAGAGCATTTAATTAAAATATTTTCTTGAAACTGTGAATTAATTACTTATTAAGTTAACGCATTCTAAGATGCCGACGCCGGACAAAATATTGATGAGGAAAATTAAAAAACGGGAAAAGAAAAAATTAAAACTAATTTCCAAAAAAGCCAATGCTGATCCGGACACTACAGGTAACCTCAATAATATAAATAAAATAACATGCTTACTGCTTTATTCATAAACAAAACCTGCGTGGTTAACTATATACGAATTGTAAAATCTATTTCAACTTCTGCAATGTGTCTAGTTCCTTGTTTACGTGTTAAAGCTAAATATCTTTTATCTAGAAAAAGCTGAAGTTGAAGATGGTACTGAGAAAGAATTAAAGCGGCCCTCTGATAATAAGGAACAATGCAATGGCGTCACCTCAAAAAGTTAGTATAAATAAATATTATGTATTCTTAATATATTATGTAAATTACTCTGTATTAAAGTATACTTTTCTAACAGAAAAGAAAAAGAAGTCTGGTGTTGAAGAAAAAATTGAGTCGGAAGAAATTAAAGATGAGCCAGGAACAGATAGTGATACAAATGAAGGTGGCCAAGAAAATGATGAAATCAAGACAAATGAAGAAAGTCAATGTAAGCTAATAATATAATGAAAGCAAAAATTATGCTTTACAATTATTCTAGAGTAGATTAATTTAAAATATATCAAAAGAATAAAAAAAAGATTTTAAAAGAACTTCTGTTTCTATCGTAATTTTGGGTTAGGTCATTCATTATATATGTTAAAAAAATTGTGTTCAAAGATTTCTGTAATTTTTATTCTCTTAATGTTATGTTTGATTTCTATACTACATTTGTTAGTAATTCAGTAATTTTTTTATGAAATAAATTTTGTTTTTAATACAGTGCCAGGCTCGAGTTTATGTCTTGGAATATTATCTGATCAGAAGTTCACAGCACTTGAGGGAAAAGTATGTGAAGCTACACTCATGGGTATAAAGGACATGGGTTTCACAACTATGACTGAGATACAAGCTAAAGCTATTCCACCTTTATTAGAAGGAAGAGATCTCGTAGGAGCAGCTAGAACTGGCTCAGGAAAAACCCTAGCCTTTCTTATACCGGCTATTGATTTGATATATAAATTGAAATTTAAACCTAGGAATGGTATGATTTTTTTCAATAAACTTTGCAATCACTTCCATCACAGTAAAGTTGATAATAAATGAAAATGTAGTATTTTAATTATGATGACAAAAAAAGGCGAATATGAAAATTGGGCACCCTCTCACATTCTAATGTAACAAAAACACAGTCTACCTCCAGATAACTGTAGAGGTACTTGTGTTTTTTTATGATAGTTTTGTGTATGGAATGCCTAGAGTTATTTCATGAATAAAGAATGGATATCTGATTGATTTTCATACATTTTTATTTAAATTTCTCTTAATATATGATAGAAAATTAAACTGTTTTTTTTTTCAGGCACTGGTGTCATTATTTTATCTCCAACAAGAGAGTTGTCAATGCAAACATTTGGTGTTTTAATGGAGTTAATGAAATATCATCATCACACTTATGGATTGGTTATGGGTGGCGCTAACAGAAGTACAGAAGCACAGAAGCTTTCCAAAGGTAATATAAGAGCAAATACATATTTCTTAAAACTTATCTTTTAACCAAAAATAATAATAGAAGGAAATTATGTGTAATACAATCTTTCTATGTTTTTAAGGTATTAATATTCTGGTAGCAACACCGGGCAGGCTTTTGGATCACTTACAAAACACACCAGACTTTTTGTACAAAAATTTACAGTGCCTTGTCATTGATGAAGCTGACAGAATACTTGAAATTGGATTTGAAGAGGAAGTTAAACAAATAATAAGATTATTGCCAAGTAAGTTTGCTTACCATTGTTTTTTTTATTGGTTATTTTATTGATATGAAGATGAATTATATTCAGTCTATAAAAATATATGGAAAAAGGGTGGAAAATTGTATGTCGTATGCTATAGTCAGTTATTTATTAATATATATGAATAATCCTAATGAAATCAAATGAATGTGATTAGAATAATATTATTTTTACAGAACGGCGTCAAACAATGCTTTTCAGTGCTACACAGACAAAAAAAACAGAAGCTTTAACAGCTTTGGCTGTTAAGCATGAACCTGTGTATGTTGGAGTAGATGACCATAGAGAACAGGCTACAGTAGATTCTTTGGAACAAGGGTAATATTTTGTTGTCTATGCCTATACTGAAAACATAAGATATATATATAAACAGCAATAGAAAAACCGAAATTACAAGCTACTTTTCGTCTTTCAAAATGTATTAATTAACACAGAAAATATTTTTTTTTAGTTACATAGTTTGTCCATCAGAAAAAAGAATGATGGTCCTATTTACATTCCTGAAGAAGAATAGAAAAAAGAAAGTTATGGTTTTCTTGTCAACCTGTATGTCTGTCAAGTACCACCATGAGCTCTTTAACTATATTGACTTACCAGTTATGTCCATACATGTAAGTATTTTAATTTTTTTAATATTTTTAATAATTAGTCAACACTATTTTATATCATAAAAAAGTCTAAAGATCTACTCAAAAGTTGACCAAAGAAATTACAATAACAATATGTGTTTTGCACTTTCTTTTTCTAGTCATAATTAATTTTGTGGTTTCTGGTAGAGATCTCTTTTAAGAGATGAGTAATCCTTTGTGCATCACCTTTCTTTTAAAATAATGTATTATATCTACTTTTAATACATAAATAAGCAATTAATTCAAGAAACAACTCATTTTTAGGGCAAACAGCAACAAGCAAAACGCACGACAACATTTTTCCAGTTTTGCAATGCTGAGAGTGGAATATTATTATGTACTGATGTGGCTGCTCGAGGTTTGGATATTCCCGCTGTTGACTGGATTGTTCAATATGA
>DVQO01001016.1:0-11657 GCA_018231785.1 Danaus gilippus
TAGCTGTTGTAGCATCCGCAACACTAAAGTGGCGATACAATTGTAGATCATCAGCGTAAAGATGAAACTTAGATGAAATTTTAATATTTATCTCAATTGAAATCTATATATATAAAAGAAAGTCCTATTAGTTACTCCACTTTTAACTCAGAAACGGCTGAAACGATTTAGCTGAAAATTAGCAGGGAGGTAGTTTAGAGTCAGGAAATCACATAGAATACTTTTTATCCCGTTCGGCAGCATTTCCGTGTGATCACAGCCCTTTTCTATTTCCCATACAAATGTTTTTTTGACATAAGATTTGACAACTAACTAATATGTCAATCATTTGGTTCGATTGAAACAGCAAAAAAATTTAATAAATACCAATACCTGGTTATTTATGGCCTCTAAGATGAAATAGAGTTGGCCCGGTCAGCTATACATAAATTACCAATGAAGAAATTAACGCGGACGAAGTCGCGGGAAAAACCCGTATCCTATATATTTTAAAATAGTGTAGAGTACAAATTATTATATAAAAAAATGTATAACTGTAACCGCATCTTTTTAAAAGTTTATGCAAAGGAATCTTAATAACATACAAGACTGGCAACGAATTTGCATATTTGTGTTGCAAATTTCCATTGGTGAGAATGACTACTTACAGTTGGAGGAACCGTCTACTTGGAACTGTGGGAGATTATGTTATTAATGATTAAATGATACGGCTTTATGAAGTGAACATAAAAGAGTACATTTTGCTAAACTGGTCTTAATCTCAGCACTCATCATTGCACTTTTGTGAGGTATGTTACAAAAATAAACACAATACTTAGTCAAAGACAATTAGAAACACAAAAATTGTTTAAAAAAATTATAACATAATTTGATTATAGAATTCAAATATATAGAAATGAAAAACCTGAATGTGTGAAATGGAAAATTTGTAAACAATCAAATAGTAAGTTATAAACTTTGATGTCTTTATTAAAACCAGATAAACGTAATAATACAGTCCCATTGCTTATAAGTTATAAGAAATTTATTTTATGGTAGATAAGATTTCTTATTTTTGATTTATATTTCAAATTTATTTTGATTTTTAAATTATTTGGTTTACATATCACATGTAATAAACAAAATAATACATATTTAATAGTGTTTCGCACACAATTTTTCAATTTATACTTTGATAAAACCATTAAATCTTGAGGGAATATAAATTGAATGGAAAAATCGGCCGCAGTCGCCGGAGGACTTGTTGGATCTGACAACTGAATAAACATGCGCTGTCTTTACAGCGGCTGCCGGCTGCCGGTTGACTGTTAGTTATTTCTAGGAATTTATTAAATTTTAAATGAAATAAATCTTTTTTTTTCATAATTATTTGCCTGAAATCAATATTTATCTAAGCCCAAATAAAAGCTTATACATTAAATCAATATTTGAAATGCATTTCGTACAAAGTTTTTGGTCTGTGACAATTTTATTTATGAAAAATCTACATACTAAAAAATAATGAAATTTATAATATAATTAATACTAAATCAAACTAAACACGACCGTAAATTCTAAACAGCTTGTACAGAACACATTATCATAGCACGAAATATGTCACAGTAGATATCCGAGGCGAAATTATTTATTAAAATTATAACAACCGTTTATAATACGCATTAAATGATAATTACATTTAAAGATTTCATTATTAATACTTAAATACCATTACTAAAACTTCACAATAAATAGAGAATTCTAACGGCACATAAATTATTATAAGGATCAATGTCATATATTGTCATAGTAGATATTTTAATTAAAATAATTTCGTCTTTTTCATTTCCGAAATATTTTACTTGAAAAATGAATTCAGTGAAACTTTTTATATATGCCAAAATGTCAATTTGAAAAGGTATACATTAAAAATTTAAACAATTTATGCGTAAACGTATAACAATTTGTTTTTTTATTTTCGTAACAACAAATATTCATATTTCAATTTAAACAAATTTAATCACATCAAAATCCTTTTGAAAAGAAACACCTTCGTAACATTAATTTAAGTATGAAATTTCTCTATCCCGCTATAGTATGAGTATATGTATATATAATTTTCTGTTTTGTCTCTCTTCATAATTATATATACATATGATATTATAAAACGAAAGTAACTTTGTCCATCTGTCTGTCACGTTTAAAAATAACTTTTATGTTTATGACCTTTATGATTTTGTGGCTGACATGTTTTTTGTGATTATATGATATTCTTATTTCTAAAATTAGTATTTTCTTAAAGTAATACAATGAAGAAACCTTGTTTAATATTATTAGATAGTAGTAAATCCAAGCATCTGTAAGTTTTCAGTATTTTGATAAAATCATAAATATAAGTTTAAATCAATTATGGATTTATTATGACAATATAAAGAAGTTAATAAAAACGTAGGAGATTTCATATTACGCTACCTGATATGCTACATATAATGGAAAATATTAAGACATTGAAGTAAGCCTATTGGACGTTATAAATAAAATTTAATTATGAATAAAAATTCTATAAATGTAAGTATAATGTGATAAAAGTAGACAGATTTCATTACACGTATTTGCCATGAATGCTACTTTCATATAAAGAGTAGTGAATGGTTAAAAAATAATTCCCATAAAAAATTAACATTTCTTTATATTTGTATACAACTATCTTATATATTAAATCACATAAGAAACAATAGATAAATAAAATCAATCAAACGTAAAGCAGAATTTTCAGTACATTTGCAATTAACAATATCGTGCCTCGAGAGACTGAATGTTAAAATACAATAAGAGCCTGTTACATACATCAATGGCTCACAATGAACTCATTACTCGCTGTGAGATCGAACACATGTCCATGGGGAGCTATACGAGATCACGTTCAAACTGGCCAATTAATTATGGAACGGTTATTTGCTGTCAAAGCAACTGATCTAGAAGCAATGAAGAAATATAGTAATAAAAACTGTATCAGATATTTCCATTTCATCTTGCAATGCACCTAATTTAAGTGCATGTTAAATATACTTTGAAATTTTTGTGAACTTATATTACAAATTTCAAAATAGCTATGCAAATGATCTAAAACGTAAAAATATAGAACAGATATGAATTATATATACAAGAATTATTTTCATACTATTTATTTTTGAAAATAATATACTCGTATCATGTCACATTCATGAATAATACATGTCATTAAAAATTAATATAATTTGAAATAATTTTCACATTCATACACAACCACATGTATGCGATCATTTTACTGAACAACTTGATTGTATCTTGAAACTTTAAACCACAAGACTCGACGATGAAACTAAGACAGTATGTGTACGTATGTATATCACAACCATGTACATAAACACATCTATTGATTTACTATACCTCATTTGTATCAACGACCTTAACAACTCTAGTCAAATAGAATCGTATCATCTATTAAGCCACTTCACTGTTCCTTCTGATTGGCTATTATTAATCACTATTGCAGATCCCTTTGCATCAATCATATGTAATCTGATCGTTCTAATTACAAATTAAAATATATCTCCATAATAAATTCAGTTTTATAAGTCATAGTCATATTATATGAATTGAAATAATGATTTAAAAACCTGCGAATGCATAAAATTTATGTAGCTTTACGCACTACACGTATTAATATTCAAAATATGTATATATTTCATATACTGTGTTAAAGGTACATTAACTAATTTATTATAAAACAATTAAGATAAAATATCGTAGACATAGCCTTTCTTACCCAAGTACCCAAGTTTCATAAAATTTCAGAAAAGAGTTTAAACTGACTGCTGTTAATACATATTCAAACTTCTAGGCATTTTAATCAGTATTGATTTTGAACGTCAAATAACAAAATGAACTCACAGACCACAACATTTATTGCTTTTGTGAACAGTGTCAGATTGTAACTGTATGAGATCAAATTACTTATTTACGAGTTGTTTTACTATTCCTTACACATGCAAAATATAAATAAATATACATATATATAAAACAAATTACTATTCACACTTTTCCAAGTTGTCTTTCTAATCTCAGAAGTCGCCAGCTTATTCTGTGACGTGATAAGTTTGAGACCAAGAAGTAAAGCGTAACGATAATTGTAAAACGTCGCCGGGGGAAATGTGTAATCGAACTTGTCTTTTACTCTCATTCCATAGATCCGATCCCGAGATTCTGTCCCGGATTTTTATCTATGGATCGGCCTTTGAAACGGTGTTATTTTAGATATAATTTTGGACCGATATCTGTGGAGTACGTTTGAAAAGGGAATCGAATTTATTGTTATCACAAGCGGACCTCACTTTGTCGTTCTTGAAATTAAAATCCATTTAGAATAAGTCGTATTAAAGAAATTATAACTTGAATCTGAAATTAATTGTTATATTTCTTATATTTTTCCTAAGAAAATAATTGGGTATTATGACTTAAGCCATGAAGATAGTTATTAAGTTCTGCTTAAGAGCTAATCGCTTGTTTTCTTTATTATATCTTTACAGCGACTTATTTACTTTATATAGAAATGAAAGTATACTTATTTTTAAAGCTAAACTAATTAATCAGTTCTCAAACTTAATAAAGGTTTTCATAACATTATCATATCATAACAAATCAAATTTATTATTATAATAATAAAAGTGCTACACAGAAAATAAACAACCGATTTTTGAAAAGTATTTTTTCTAATATAAATGGAAAGATCACATATAAAATTGATACCAGAACTATTTTAATTCATTTTTGTAATAATTAAAAGGTTATTGCAAAAATAAAAAGTATTCTATCAATCCAGTACCGAAGACCCGCCGACATCTCCCGAAAGATCCCCGAGGCGAGTGACGTCATAGTTTTTGTTTTTACTCCTTATGGTTGATAGGGATATACCTAATAAATACAGTGTACTGCTTTTTAAAATTACTATAACATTATGACGTCACAACTATGGAGACCAGACATGAAATATTTATTTTTATTTAAATTAATTGATTTTTAAAGTATATTCCATTAAATATCAATATTATTAATAAAAAAAATAAAATACTTTTTTCATACACCCAATTAACATAATAAGTGAATTTCCATAAAGATTCATATCTTAAAGAACGTTTTCAATTCCTTAGTTCTTCACATAGCCATAATCTTCGTTCTGAAGAAAATTTGGTTTTAAAAATACCACCCCATACAACATCTTTTTATAGTGACTCATTTACAGTCCATTCAATTCGTCTTTCGAACTCTCTTCCACTAGAAGCAAGACGTGCACCAACTATTACTTCTTTTAAAAAAATGATAAAAGAGCACTATCTTACATCATGAAGAAATACTGCAATTAAATATTTTATTTATTATGTAAGTATCTACAGTATGTAAATGTATATATTTATAATGTTTATGTATATTACATTATTATATAATTATATATTTATGAATTTTTTATATATGTATCGTATATATACATATATATAAATGTATACGTATTAAGTAATTTGTACACCCCTACAAATTACTTAATACATACTATATATATCGCTGTTTTAGCAATAAGGCCGCCTATTGTACATTTTTCTTTTCTTTGTTTTACTCCTTTTATTTTTGTCTATATTGGTGTACAATAAAGAATATATAAATAAAAAAGCACATCACACGAATTTTAGGACTTTTGAAGCCCTCCTCCTGTCTTTGTCACAGGTTATCACATTTTTATAAATGATGTCTCGCTCTTCCGGCCCATGGAAACCACATGCTGGTGGGGTCAGCCTTCCTTGTATGACTCCTCCACTTCGGTCTATTGCCGACGTCGTCTTCGGAGAGCTTGCTCTGTTCTATGTTCTTTGCCACCACATCTTTACATCTTGTCTTGGGTGTGCCTCTAGATCTTCGACCGGGGATGGATAGTTGCAGTGCGAGGTTTCCGACATAGTCCACCGGCCCTCTCTTCACGTGGCCATATCACCTCAGTCTGCTCTCCTGCAGCTTATCAGCGATGTCGCGGACTCCCACGTACGTACTTGTTACGGATTTTATCGAACCTGGTGAAACCGCACTTCCACCTTAGCATCTTCATCTCGGCGACTTGGATGGTATGAACGTTTATCTTAGTGACTGCCCATGTTTCACTGCCATACATCAGGACTGGTCTGATAATGGTCTTATAGATCAAACCTTTCAGTTTGACCGGCATCTTCTTGTCACAAGTTACTCCAGTTACTTCACGCCATTTTAGCCATGCTGCAGCTATTCGGTGCTGAATGTTACACTCCACGTTCCCTGAATGGTGCATCATACTACCCAGATATTTGTATTGATCGCACTTGGTGACCATTTGTCCGTCGATGGGAATCGGACTGGCATTACTGGGGTCTTGGTCTTTAAAGGTCATAAACTGGTTCTTTGATACATCCGACACTAGGCCACCGGTATGTATCTGTTGTTTCCATGACAAAAGTGTTTTCTGTAACTCAGTGCTGCTCTCCGTACATATTGCTACATGATCAGCGTAAATATGCTGCTTTACCTTACACTTCCTCAGTAAGTGAATCCAAAACTAGACAGAACAAGAAGGGGCTCAGAACGGAACCTTGATGTACGCCTTCTGTAACCGCTATAGGTCTTGTTTCCCCTACTACCGTCCGAACCATGGACCTTGCACCTTTATACATATGCACATACATATCGGCAATGATGTTGATGTAGTGCTCGGGAACGTTCTTCTTGTGAAGGCTTCAGCATTTCGTATCCCTAGGGGTGCGATCAAATGCCTTTTCCATATCTAGAAAAGCGACGTAAAGTAATCTGTTTTTGGTGCGATACTCCTCAGCAATGATATTCAAAACTAACATTGGATCCGTAGTCGATACGAAGCCATAGTGATTTTTTTATAAATGATGTGATTTCTTAAATTTATGTATTTAATTAGAAATAAACGAGAAAGAAAGCTAGTTTAATTTTTTACTAATTTTTATTAAATAATAATCTAGGTATTTTAAATTTTAATATGTGACGTCACAAAACTATTGACATCCATGGCCCTTATCACACGGTGTCACACTTTGATGATACCTTCCCCCATTAAATTGTGAGGTACCTACTTTGTGGATAGAACCAATAACAAATTTTATATTATTCCCTTCAGTTTCATTTTTAATAAAAAATGACACATAATACCTCAGTCATCGTTTCACGAAAGAACTATTTTGTTAACCATCAAACGCTTTAAACAGTTAGTCTAAAGAAAATAAAATTTAATTACTATTTCAACTTTTTTCAATAATTAATTAATTCGGTTTGACTATATCAAGAATGAATAAAAGGAAGGTTGATATAAGTTATTTTGATAGATTATAGTAATATAAGCAGTGGTCAACGAACATGACATAAAGTGTCTGGCGAAGGACCATAAAACTGAACTTACAGTAGCATTTGGTAATAACTTGAAGTTAACTTGATATTAAGTGTTATTATACCTGCGAATATTGTGTTGTGTGAGAGAGAAATGTTACTTTCCTCGGCCGGATTCTAACGTCTGGCTAACTAGAGTAGAAATTGGAATGTAATATTATCTTGGAATACAATCTCTATTTGTGTATTTTATATGTATGAATAATTATTATTAAATATGTCCCCAACAATATTTTCGCTGTAATTACGAGTGTAACATTTTTTCTGCCTAATCATTTAAGTACATGTACATTTTGAGTTCTTTATTCTTGAATTTGTTTTAATTGTAAATTAATATTACTTTAATAATTTATAAGTAATTCTTTGCTAAGCAGAGTCTAATATGTGTTTATTGTTGAATGAAAATTTCGATTCTTTAATAACTAAAGCATGTTGGTGATGTTTTCGTTTGTGAATTAATTCTCATGTTCTAACTAATACTTTAATTTGAAGCCCAATATCGATTTAAAGTCCAATGGAGATATGTACATTGTACATACCTACATACAACCCATATGTCATTAATATTACTAATGGCAACGATTCTATGATTCCCTGTTGCCTCGTATTTCACAGTGCAGAGCTCAGCTCTTTGTTGCATAACAATATATATACGTAAGTTTTAAATAAAACTAAAATTAGAAACTAAAAGTTATTAAACTGTTTATATATAATTAAAAGTTCATATTTGTTTTTAAAATCATAACATAAGTAATTTTATAATACTTTGAAATATGTACAAACTAAGAAAATAACAACAATACATTTTTAGAGTAAATTTCAATCTTCATTTTAATGGGATCCGATATCCAGTATTTCAGATAGGACTCTTAAAATAAATTAATCTGTGAAAATAAATTTTATTCGTTATGGAAATAACAGCTGCCGTGATAATTTCTTATATGCAGTTTTAATTAAAAGCTTCCGTTTTGTTTCTGAATGATTCTGCTTTATTTTCATAACATTGGTAAAAAATTATTATGACCATTCTTTACATTAGGTGAAAGTTATAAATTATTACAAATTAGTAAATGCATTTTTTTTGTATATTAAGCGAAAATAAAGAATAATTAGAACGGAAGTTGTCTAATGGTATCTATGCGTTATTATACATATTATTAGACTATGATACTTTTATAAAAAATATTTTATTGCTGACAGTTATGATTTCGAATGGATATAAATTTTTTATGGTCGATAATCCTGGAAAGAACGCCATTATTTGTCATCCTGGTGGGACCTAATATAGACGTATACTATATTTTCTAGCATGAGTATTTCGCTGAGCATCTAATTCGAATCCTTATTGAGGCATTAGGGAGATATTACCACTATAATTTTGATAATAAGTCTATCCAAGACACGCTACTGATGTGCACGGATGTCCGATCGAGTAATTTGCATGAGATTCGCACCAACCAGCATTAGTCGCGATTATGCTAGCAAGTGAGAAGGTTTAGAGGGTAGCGATTACTTTCTACGAGTAAGTTATGCTTCTGAAAGATCACACTGAGTGAAACTGGAGGAGGGCCGAGACCGCTCACAGGACACGGCTTTAAGTAAAACACATTCAAAGAGGATGTATCACTAGTTACAAGCCATCAGTGAAGAGCCTCACTTTGGTCTTTACATGATATGAGGTTCAACATTGCAATGCCACCTGAATGAAATGCTCAATACTTTCCGGAAACTACTTCATGCTTTCTTGACCCAGCAAGAAAGGTCACTGTGGGCTCTAAGTGGATTTAACTACGTATTCGAAAATATAAAGTTAATGACGAAAATAAGTGCATAAAGAGCTCTAACAAACTCCAATTTAGCACAGACTTCTAATTTATATATTTAATTTTTTCCATAGCACTGTGTTCAATAGAATTTGTTGTAATCATTATCACAACAAATTATTCTTCTTGACATTAACGTTTTACAAAAGCTATACAAATTATTTTCAGACCTAAATATAATTAAATTATCAGTTTGTAATATTTATTACCAGTACAAATAACAAAACAATTTTTTTTATATTGTTTTTTATTGATATGTCTCCCTGTCTGTCTAATATCTGAAACAGCTAAACCTATTTTGACGATACTGTTCCTGTCAAGTGTTATACTCGTACCGTTGTATTATTTCGTCTTATAATTAAAGTTCCTATAGTTATAATTCCTGGAATAGTTATATCGATAATAAGCAGTAGCAGTATGTATATATATTATAACTATTACAAAAAATAAGTAAAAATGAGGTAAATTCAAGTATTTTTTATTTGGTCAAACTTGACTAAGGATATTATAAAAAAAAACAATATCTATTAAAAAGTAATGACTGTTTAAATATATGCAGTGGTTAAGTCACTGAGTCGATCTAGAACGTGACAGATTAATTTACAAAGCGCCTAGGATTCAATATTCCATAATTTAAAACTTGATGAAGTTTATTGACAAACCACATGAAGATATAAAATATTTACTAGTTATTTCTCTTCCTTAGGAATGATCTCTTTATAATTTTGACAAAAGAGACAACATATCGCCTCTTATGCCACAAGTTAAGTTATTTCCGAATTCTATGAATTCCATTTGAATGGAATAGTGATGGATGGTATCAATAATCTATACTCGAGGTCAATCAGCCTCAGCTCTGGGGCAATTCAATGTGCTCGTTTTGTTTTGAGCTCTCGTTATATCGCTTTGACTGCAAAAGAGGGGTTTCATATATAGAAAATACTCATGAATCCCCTTTACTGCGTAATAAGATGATTTGTTATTGTAAATGAACATTTTGCCACATTAAGCCTTGTTATAGATTTACTTACCTCCACAATCGAGCTTCGTTCAATCTCTTTTTAATATTGATCTGAATTCCACGAATTGGCGCGTGTGCAAACAAAATCCTGAAAGAAACGGAATATCAGATATCAATTCCATTAAATTACTTACAGAATATTTTAACTATATTTCAACTTTAATTGAAAACATGATTTTAAAGCCAAAAGTAGTTAAAAATATTATACACCTTTTCAATGATTAGGACTATGTTATACGCAACTTACATATGAAGTTGTAATTCCGTAGTAACCATAACCTTCATATAATTTCCTCCTTAAACCTTTTAAGAAATTATATTGATGTATGGATAGTGCTAAATTATTTTCCGAATTTAAAGATTTTTACCACTTTGTAATACTTTTCGCTATTCCATCCGTATAACATACCATCGGTATCTAGATATTAATTTTCGTTAAAAGTGGTTATTTAGATGTTTAAGCGTATTTACTCATATAGACAAAAAACTCACACTTATATTAAACATATACACATTAAGATAGTATTCTTAGATTTCCAGCTGTAATATGTATGAGGAGCAGTTTTAGCTATTCATAGAAACCCTAACGGCTTAACTGCAATGCCATATTATGCAATAGATCTGAAATATTAATGATAACTATCCTATGAACGGGATTCCCTTCGGTCACATATTTCATTTCCTGTATGCTCTGACCATTTCAGCAAGCCTTTTATCTTTATGTTGTAATTCGAAATATCTCACACAATAGAATCTTATCCGATTCAAAAAACTTACACATGGCAAATTGTTGGTTATTTTTATATTGTGAGAAATATACACAATATTAATCCGCCGTATATTTGTATTATTTTTTTTTTATATGAAAAGTGGCAAACGAGCAGACGGTCCACTTGATGGAAGGTGGTTACCGTCGCCCATAGACATCCGCAACATCTTTGTTGCGGATGCGTTGCCAACCTTGAGAATTGTATATGTTGGAACTTAAATATTTACGTTTCTTCAAAAAAAATTTCTTATCTTTAGTTATCTTTTTCAAATTAATATAAAATTTTAACTTAATAAATAGATAGATCAACGTAGTTTCAATATAAAACAATATTTTTAGGCTCCCTCGTGACCCGCATCTATGGACCATCTGACAGATAATTAATGATTGATCTGACCCTAGGATGAAAAGGTTTGTTTGTCAAAATATACGTAATAAAATACATATGATAGAATAACATTGGTTCAGTTATTGTTTATATATTCAGTAAAACCCTGGAATTAAAGTATACCTACGAAACATTTAATTATCTTATATACCTATATTAAAGAAAGTCGTGTTAGTTACACCACTTATAACTCAAGAACGGCTGAACCGATTC